>PVJX010040481.1:0-15173 GCA_004027295.1 Dolichotis patagonum | reverse complement strand
TGGGAGTTTTTGGAGGTATTTTGTTACCTTGTTTTCTCATGTTCTATTGTTTTATTTTATTTAATTTTCATTAACTTGGAGGTAGTAATATACAACAAAACAGGATGGAATAAAGCCAGTTGAGACAGTATAGTGAAATTGGCACAGAACATCACAGCAGGTCACCAGGACAACAATAATAGGCACCATTGTATATCTCGTTATCTTCAAAATAGTTGTTCTTCTTTTAGGTACAGCAAGATCAAAAGAAATACACAACATTATAGAACACATCAAAACAAAATATTGAATAGAGCAACACTGTTAATCAAGACAAAGCAAAATGGCAATAAAAATATCTGCCTTCAGAGATAGTAGAAGGAAACTCTCCCCACTTGCTATACCACATATGGTCACCTCCCAAGAGATACTCAGATCCCTGGATCCCAATTGATAGGGGGGGGGGGGGGGTTGGTATGGTTGATTCTAAGCCCTCACCCAGGTAGGCAGCAGGCTGGTTACTGGTTGGCTCAGCGCCCTAAATTCCAACGTGGCGCGGATCTCAGGAGATGCTGTTGCTTCTTGTTTCCCCACCCTGGGGTGGCCCCGGCTTGCCAGACCACAGTCACTTACCAGGGCCGCAGGCTGGTTACTGGTTGGCTCAGTGCCCTAAGTTCCAACATCAGGTGGGGCTTTTCAGAGGTAGCTGGATATAGAATGTGTGATGCTGGGATTAAGTATGTGATGCTATGATTGAGGGTATTACTAAATTAGTCCTTTGACTGGCTTGGCACAGCCTGGGCTGTAAATAACAGGAAGGCCATCCTAAGGGCATGTAGCCTAGATAAAATATAAGGACAGAAAGTGGGCTGTTATGTTTTCTTGCTGCTTGCTGCTTTTGCTACCTTTTGCTGCCATGAACTGCTTCTCCTCTGTGATGCCCTCTATCATGCTATCCTGCCCGGAAACCAGCCAACTATGGAATAAAACCTCTTTAAGCTGTGAGCTACAATAAACTTTTCCTCCTTTAACTTTGGATGTTGAATAACTACTGGTGACCCCAGAAGCCTCCATGGAGAAATTCTCCTGTGGAACAGAGCAGTGAAAGCAACAGACTGCAGTGGCTGGTGAGGTATTTGGGTTCAGATATCCCACAGGAGAGGACAATTGGTCAGGAGTCATCATGGAGAGGGGCAAACTATTCTCTAAATGCAAAACAGCTGCTGGTGCTATCTAGCGGCTCTGAGCCAGGTTCGGGCCCACAAGAGGTGCACAGCCATAAACCAGCCTAAACTTCAGGGGAAATGAAGGTGTGGGCTCCACTACCCCACTGTGGAGCTCCTACTGGTTTTCTGGGATTGATTGAGATGCCTTGGACTCTGTCTCCCCACATTGTCTATCAGTGACAGAAGAGACACAACTTGAAGTGAAGGTTTTTATTCTGTCTCTCTCTTTTCATGTTTTTTGGGGGAGGTTCATTATTTAATCTTGTTTACATATAAGTGTGAAGATGGTTTCTAGTTTTGTGGTTGTTCTATTCTGTTCTTGTTTTTATTTCTTCCTTCTCTTTTTCCCTCCTGTCTTTTGTACTAGTTTCCCAAAGCTTGCATGATCCTCCTTTGTCCTCCAGTCTTGCTTCTAATCTCTTCCTCTTCTTCTATTTCTCTAGTTTTCCCCTAATCCCTTTCACGTTTCCTTTCCCAAAAGTAAAACTGGCATATTAGGGACTTATTTACTGCATACAATTTTCAGATTTGTTTTAGATTTTGTTAGTTCATTTGGTTAAAGGTGTTCATTTGGTTAAAGGTGGCAAATTAATAGTTACCATTTTCTAGCCTATGTTTGATACTGTGGATGTTGCTTATTGTACCATTTTAGCCAAAATGATATAATTTTTCTAACCAGCATTCTTAGTATGCCAAGGCCAAGATTGCCTATAGAAAATAGTGTGGGCCAATGTCAAACAATCAGGGACTGGGCCAAGTAGAAAGTAACTTCTCATCTCCAGTAAATTGAAGATGCAAGATCTTGCAACAGACTGAAAAGCAAAAGCCAGTTATACCTGAAAGATATATCTGAGAATTAGTCACCTCCCAAGGGTTCTAAATACTAACAATAAAGCTACTCACTAGAGGAAGTTTACAAGCATCAAACCAGGAATTGAACTTAAAAATTATAGAAAATGAGAAGACACTTAACCAAGATGCAACCTCAGATTTCTAGCTCACCAAAGGCAAACCCAGAGGCCAAAAGACACCCACCTGGACTCTCTGAACTGTTACCAGCAGAAGTAGCAAAGCAAATGAAAGAAACTCTCAAAAAAATGAAATCAGAAATAATTTCTCAGATAACTACTGAGATTATGACTATGACTCTAGAACAGGTATAGATTTTAAAAAATAGTATTGCTTAGGAAAATGATGGAAACCATGAACATCCAACATAAGAAAGAAATGTGAACCATGAAGCAGATTCAAACAGATATTCAGAAGATTAAAAATTCAATTGACATACCCACAGCAGAATGAAACAGTGTGAGGACAGAATCTCAGATATAGAAGACAGGATTGTAGTTAGTGATCATGAAAAGAAAAATTTCTTAAAAATAGCAAGGGATCACAAGAAAACAACCTAACAGCTGCTAGGTGATGCAAAGACAAGTAACATAAGATTGATCAGAGCCAATGAAAAAGCAGGAGATAGCACAAATGATGTTTTAAAAAAAACTGTACACAGACATCATAGTAGAAAACTTCCCTGGCAGGGATAAAGAATTTGACACACAGATAATTGAGGCATATAGCGCTCCAATTAGCCATGCTAAAAAAAATCCAAGGTACATATTAGTCAAGATTTCAGAAATTCAACACAAGAAGAGAATATTAAAAGCTGTTAAAAGAAACAAATCACCTGTAAAGGAAAGCTCATCAGAATCACAGCTGACTTTTCAACACAGTCCCTCAAGTGAAGGAGAGCTTGGAGTGAAATATTTCAAGACCTAAAAGAAAACAGCTTCCAACCCAGATTGATGTAACCTGCAAAACTATCTTTCAAAGTTGATGGAGAAATACAATACTTTTTTGACAAAGAACACCTAAAGAAATTCATGACCACCAAAACAGTATTCCAAAATGTTCTGAGGGACATTCTAGAATGAGACAACAAGGATTAAAATTTCATGAACCTCCACAGAATGAATCTTCCAGGCAAGGCAAGCAATTAAACAGAAGGGGGAAAGGGAACCAACAACAGGAAAATAACATGAGAAGGCTAGGTGTTATGGTTGAGACATTGTGTCAACTTGAGAAGTTTAGAAGTTTAACTGCAGACTCATCAGGGAGCCAGGGTTCTTACTTTGTAAATATCCTCATCCTGTACAAAGGAGGGCAAGATTTTGTGAGTGCTACACCTGCCTGAGGTGGGTGTGGGTGGCTTGTGTACAGTATAAGCCAGGAGAAGAGGCTTGTTTCTTTCCCTTTTTCCCTGGCTGCTGCCTTGAAGTGTTGCCCCAGTGCCATGCCACCCTGCCTTGGAGCCAGCTGATTATGGATTGAAACCTCCACAACAGTGAGCTAGCTAAATCTTTCCTTCCTTCATTTTGGGTGTCAAGTATTTTGTCTCAGCAATGAGAGAAAAGTAACCAAGACACTAAGTCAATACAGATCAATTATAACCGTCAACATTAGTGGTCTTAATTTACCAATTAAAAGAAACAGACTGGCAGAATGGATCAAGAAGCAAGATCCAACCATACACTACTGCATACAAGAAACACAATTTTAAAAATGTCACAGACTAAAAATCAAAGGATGGAAAACAATTCTCCATAGAATAGGAACACAGAAAAGAGCAGAGACAATGTGGATTTCAAACCACAACTGACTGAGAGAGACAAAGAAGGTTACCAAATCCTCATAAAGGCAACAATCTAAGAGCAAAAGACAACAGTCATAAATATTTATGCACCAAATGCCAGCACATCCAACAAAAACAAATATCAAGGGACATGAAAAATCAAATGTGCACTAATCATTTGTAATAGGAGACCTCGATTCTCCACTGTCACAAACAGACAGATCAACAAGACAATCAACAAGGAAATATCAGGAAACTTTTGAATAGATGGACTCCAGTAGATGTCTACAGAATATTTCACTCCACAACATCAGAATACTGCATGTGCTCTATTCTCCAAAACAGACCACATACTAGCTCACAGATCATGCTTAAGTAAATGCAAAGAAAGCGAACTTATCCCAAGCATATTATCAGACCACAAAAATCAATATGGTGATTTCTGATATAGCTAAAACTATAAAGTCCATTTGACGCAGCTTTTCCCTTTTTAGGTATCCACCTGAAAGAATTAAAGTCATGCTGTTTCAGTGATGCATGCATAACCATGTTAATAGGAGCACATTTCCTAATAGCTAAATGTTGGAAATGGCTTATACATTCATGAAGAGATGAATGAAGAAAGAAAATGTGGTATTAACACACAATGGAGTATTACTTTGCAAAAAAAGGATAAATTTATGTCATTGATAGAAAAATGTATGCACCTTGAGAACATAATGCTAAGTGAAATAAATCAGGAACAAAGGCTTAAATATTCATGGTTTCTCCTATATAAGAAACTGGAAATGTAAATGAAAAACAAAATTAAAATAGATAATAGAAAGTAGAGAGGTAGATCTTTTCTAAATGCATAAGGAGTGAGGAGATAGAAGGAGGGTGGAAAGAGGAGAAAGGAAGGGGTTGAAAATAGAATTATTATGTGGTATGTACAAGAGAGGTAATCATTGTATATGCAAAGATTTATTGATAATGAAAAACTGAAAAGCAAAGTATCATGTTTGGAGGTTCCTTATAATAAAGGGTTTGCCTCCTTGTATAGCTCATCTGCAATTTTTTTTTTTGGTACCGTTGATAGAAGACAGCTAGCCTGAGAGAAACAGGAAGTGAACTTTGCCTTTATGCTGTATACTGTTTTCTGCTTGCCTTGTCAGTGTGCCTTCTATGTTGTCTGCACGCACAGCCAGGACAGTCAGGTTTTGTCAGATACTGCAGTTGAATTGGTCTTTCTTTTTACCATATTTGCAGGGTGCAAACAAAGGCATCTGCAGGGCACTGAGAGTAAGATTGACACAATCATCCAGGGGAATTCTTCTAAGGCAACCTGTTCTATTCATCACTGAATATGATGATGGTTAGTTTTAAATGTCTCCTTGACTGGATTAAGACCTAGAAATCTAATGTTATGGTATAGAACCAGAATGACCCTCCGAAGTCTCATGTGTTTGAAAGATGATTGGTTCATGGGGGTGCTATACTCATTGGTAGATTAATCTATAGCTGAAGGTGCTGGTGCAAGGCAGGGCCAGGGAAGAGGAGACAGATCACTGGGGTTGTGATTTGAAAGGGTGTATTCTTATCCTTGGCTTCTGCCTCTGTCCCTTTCTACAGTTTCTGGCCACCATCATGTAAAAATAGATTTCATTCACCAGACACTTCCACCATGCTGTTTCTACCTTGGAGCCAGCCAACAATGGACTGAACCTACTGAAACTGTAAGTCAAAGTAAACCTCTCCCTTTTTCAAATTGGGACTGTTGGATATTTGGTCCCAGTGACAGGAAAGAGACTAATAGAGAAAATTGGTACTAAGAGTGAGGTTATTCCTGACTGTACCAGACCAAGAGGTTTTTAAGACTTTGGAACTGATGGGGTGGGGTACAAAAGTTTGAGTAGGCCAGCTAGAGAAGCACTAAAATGCAGTATGCACAGCCTGATGGGTAATTTTGTTCAGAGGTCAGAAATCCTGAATGCTGATAGAAATGCAAATATCAAAAGCCAGAAGTAAGAGGTTTTAACCAAGGATTAGGAGTCCATGGCATTAGAGACCATGTGTGTTACACTATGTCAGAAAATTTGTTTACATGTTGCCTGAGATTTTGCAGAAGATTGCATTAAAGGCAGTGGGCTAATTAATCTGGCAGAGGAAATTTCAGGACAGCCCAACATTCAGGCTGTCACATGGGTACTGCTAGCCACTTTCAGTCAGATTTACAGTAAGAATCAGGGGCAAAATTCAGAGCAGGAAAATTTGAAATACATTTTGGCCAGGGAGTAACCATGCATAAAGTTGGAGCCAAAGGAATCATGGCTGCTAAAGACATGAGCACCATTAAAAACAAACTAAGGGAGTTTTCACTGTACCCCAGTGGTAGTATGGGTAACCTGTAAAGGCATCATGGCTGCTGCAGCAGAGCTCCCAAGCAGCTCCTCCCAAGCAGCAACGACAGGAGCCTAGGGTCCCAATCTCTCCTGAGAGGGGCTGTGTGAAATCTTTCACTCCCTGCACACCTTGTCTGGACAGCTTAACCTCAAAGAAGATGTGGTGAAAAATACAGTCAATTAGAACAAGCTCTAAAGACCCTTGGTGCTCCATCCTGCATTAAAGAGCACTTGAGCAACATATTTTATATTTACAGCTTTCTTTAGCAAAATCTCAACCCATAGTTAAAGAGGAAAATTCAGCTGCTATTGAAGAAATAGGAAAAAAACAGAAATGGGGAACAAATTAATTAATGCCAAATTTCCTATGGGTGACCTACAAGAGGAAGAAAAACACAAAGATTGTGATTTAGGAGAGATGAAAAAGACTCAGATCCATTTGATACAAAAGTAGGTCAAATAAAAGCTGAAGAGCAGAAACTGACAGAAAGATATCTGCATTTATTGAAAGAATGAAAGCATAAATCAATAAAATAATAAGGAATTTTACAATGACTACAATTAAGAAAATATTATGTAAGAACTGATGATAATTTTACCACTTACCCAGATTTAAAATTCATGTAAATGTTTCTAAAGTTGTGAGTACATATGGACTACAGATTGGACCTAAGGGAATTCAAGGATCACATCATAAATCTAACAGCGTGCTTCAAGATTGTGACAATCAGGCTATAGAAAAACAACAAAAATTTAAGCTCATTTGCAATTCTAGTTAGGTGATCCAGGGCCAAGAGATGTTTATTGGAGAATTTAAAACTTGAAGATAAAATCCTGGTGTAATAACTAATAATTAATTAATTGAATATGTATTTATCAATGTAAACTTTTCTGTGAAGTCAAGGTTTATTTTCGTAGGAATCTAGCTTGCAGCAAATACTCCTCAAGTATTCTGGTGAGTTTAAAAATCATAAATGTATTGAAAATAGCATTGAAGGAAACTATTTCCTTCTCTTTTAAAGGAGGCATTTGGTAAATTTTAAAAATTAATTTGAAAGTATGTTTTTTGGTGAACCACTGAAAGGAAGATTATTGTAACTCTAATATTTAAAAGGACTTTATATTTACCATGTTGATTCACAATTTATTAGTTTAATAATTTACACATAATGACTATTCAACAAAAATTTATTGACTCAAATAAATTTTTTATATAAATTTTTTAATCAGTACTAGGGATCTAACTCATGACTGCATGCTTGCAAGGCAGGTGCTTATGCCACTGACCTAAATCCCCAGGTCCTGAAATGAATTTTTAATGTATATATAAACTTACAGTTTTATGTTTTAGATGTCAGTGTTAATGTAAATAAATAATTGAGGCACCTTTATTCCTTTGTTGAATATGACCTTGAGCCAGTTACTTAATCTCACTTTGTGTCCTAATTTCCTAATTGATAAAAAAAAGAATGATAATAATACAACCTACATTATTGTTTTTTAAGAATTGGTAAGACCATGCAATAGGAACCCAGAAAAAAGTAGGGGTAACTCTTCTATTTGCAGACGATGTGAACTTCAAACCTAAAATGATTAAAAGAGACAAAGAAGGTCACTACATACTCAAAAGTGGAAAAATTCAAGAAGAAGAACTAACAATTATAAATATATATGCACCAAACACAGGAGCACCCAATTATATAAGACAGATACTAAAGGACATGAAAACCCAAATACACAAGAACACAATTATTATAGGGGACCTTAACAGCTCATTGTCACAAAGAGATAGGTTAACTAGACAAAAAGTCAGCAAAGAAATAATAGAACTGAATCATACCTGTGAGCAATTGGACTTAATACATGTTTACAGGGTGTTCCACCCAAGCACATCAGAATACACACTCTTCTCAGCTTCACATGGGACAGTCTCCAAAATAGACCATATATTATACCATGAAACATTCTTAAGTAAATGCAAAGGTATTGAAATTATCCCATGCATAATATCTGACCATAGTGCACTGAAATTGGAAATTAATGGCAAAAGAAATTGCAAAACCTGCATTAATACATGGAAATTAAATAACAATCTTTTGAACAACCAGTGGGCCTCAGATGAAATTAAAAAGAAATAAAGCAATACCTACAGTTCAATGAAAATGTGGAAAAAACCTATTGTAATGTGTGGGATGCAATGAAAGCGGTCTTAAGAGGAAAATATATAGCAATATATTGTCATATCAAGAAAACAGAATGAGCACAAATAAATAATCTAATGCTTCATCTCAAGCTTCTAGAAAAAGAAGAGCAAGTTAAACCCAAAGCTCATAGAAGAGAGGAAATTGTAAAGATTAGAGCAGAAATCAATGCAATTGAAACTAAAAAAATATACAAAAAATTAATGAATCAAAAAGTTGGTTTTTGAGAGAATAAACAAAATTAACAAACCTCTAGCTAGCCTTATAAAACAAACGAAAGAAGAAACCCAAATTCATGCAATAAGGACTGAAAAGGGGCAAATTACTACAGATCCCATAGAAATTCAAAAGATCATGAATACCTACTTTGAAAATCTCTACTCACATAGAGAGGAAAACACAGAGGAAATTAACAAATTTCTAGAAACATATGAGCTACCAAAGCTCAACCAAGAAGATATAGCAATTTTGAATAACTCAATGTCAGCTATTGAAATTGAAAATGTAATTTTAAAAAAACTTACCAACAAAGAAAAGCCCAGGTCCTCATGGATTCATGGCTGAATTCTACAAGAAATTTAGAGAAGATTTGATGCCAATACTCCTTAAACTCTTCAATGAAATTGAAAAGGAAGCAATCCTCCCTAAAACACTCCTGGAGGCAAGTATTACTCTGATACCAAAACCAGAGAAAGACCCAACCAAAAAGGAGAACTATAGGCCAATCTCACTAATGAACAATGATGCAAAAATTCTCAATAAAATACTGGCAAATAGAATGCAGCAAATTATCAAGAAGATTATACATCATGACCAAGTAAGGTTCATTCCAGGAATGCAGGGATGGTTTAACATATGCACATCAATAAATGTAATACACCACATCAAAACCAAAGACAACAACCACATGGTCATCTCAATAGATGCAGAAAAAGCTTTTGATAAAGTCCAACACATGTTCATGATGAAAGCCCTTCAGAAACTCGGACATGGTGTCTACCTCAATCTTATAAAGGCCATCTGTGACAAACCAACAGCCAACATTATACTAACTGGACAAAACCTGAAAGCTTTCATTTTAAAATCAGGAACAAGACAAGGATGTCCACTATCACCACTCTTATTTAATATAGTTCTGGAAACTCTAGCCAGGGCAATTAGACAAGAGAGAGAAATAAAAGGAATAAAGATAGGAAAGGCAGAAGTTAAATTATCACTATTTACAGATGACATGATACTTTATATAGAAGACCCAAAAAATTCCACTAAAAGACTACTAGAGGTAATAAACAAATTCAGCAGTGTAGCTAGATTAAAAAGTAAATGTGCAAAAATTAATAGCATTCCTGTACACAAACAAGAAACTAACTGAGAGAGAAATTATGGAAATATTGCCCTTCACAATAGCATCTAAAAAATGAAATACTTAGGAATCAACCTAACTAAGAATGTAAAAAACCTATATGCTGAAAATTATACTACGCTAAAAAAGGAGATTGAAGAGGATATTAGAAAATGGAAGGATATTCCTTGCTCTTGGCTAGGAAGAACCAACATTGTGAAAATGGCCATATTCCCAAAACTGTTATACAAATTTGATGCAATCCCAATCAAAATACCATTGACATACCTCACAGAACTAGAGAAAACACTCCTAAAATTCATTTGGAAACAGAAGAAACCTAGAATAGCAAAGGCAATTCTGGGCAATAAAGGCAAGGCAAGAGGCATCTCTATTCCTCACTTGAAACTGTACTACAAAGCCACAGTGATAAAATCAGCATGGTACTGGCAAAGAAATAGACCTGTGGATCAATGGAACAGATTAGAAGATGCAAGTATAGGTACAAAAACACTCAGACACCTGATATTTGACAAAGGGGCTAAATATGTTCACTGGAAGGATAGCCTCTTTAATAAATGGTGTTGGAAAAATTGGCTTTCCACATGCAGAAGACTGAAACTACATCCATGCCTATCACCATGCACAAAACTAAAGTCTAAATGGATCAAAGACCTAAACATTAAAACAGAAACACTAAATCTACAGGAAGACAAGGTAGGTAGAAGTCTTGGAGACACAGGGGTAGGCAGAGAATTCATAAACAAAATGCAAACTGCACGGGAAACACTTCAGAGAATCAACAACTGGGATCTCATATTATTGAAAAGTTTCTGCATTTCAAAAGAAATCACCAACACAGTGAAAAGAAACCCCACAGAATGGGAAAGAATTTTACAGAAAAAGGACTTATATCAAGAACATATAAGAATTGAAAAACATCAAGCCTCCCAAATTCAAAGACCCTCAAAAAATGGGCATCTGAGATGAACACACATTTCTCAGATGAAGATATACAAATGGCAAATAAATACATGAAGAAATGTTCACCATCACTGGTCATTCGAGAAATGCAAATTAAAACAACATTGTGATTTCATCTCACTCCAGAAAGAATAGCTGCCATCAAGAAATCAACTGATAACAAAGGTTGGCAATGCTGTGGGGAAAAAGGAACACTGCTCCACTGTTGGGGGCAGTGTAGACTGGTGCAACCACTATGGAAATCAGTATGGAGAATTCTCAGAAGACTAAGATTGGAAGCTCCATTCAACCCAGCTATTCCCCTCCTGGGTATTTTCCCAGAAAAATTGAAAAGGTCATATCACAATGATATATGTGCACCAATGTTTATAGCAGCAGAATTTGTAATAGCTAAATCTTGGAAACAACTAAGATGCCCCTCAACTGCAGAGTGGATGAAAAAGATGTGGTATTTTTATACAATGGAATATTACTCAGCTATTAAAAGGGTGATCTTGATGCCTTCATAGGGAAATGGAGACAACTTGAAACTATACTCCTTAGTGAAATAAATAAGAATCATATTTATAAATCTCACATTGTGTCTCTAGTGTAAAAAGTAATAAGAACTATAGGAGTAATAAAACTCAAATTGTGTAATTGCTACTGTAAAAAAGAGGAGAAAAGAAAGTGCTCTAAAGGATATAACTGCATGTATGTTTAACTGTGTAAGACAGATGACCTTATTACTGTTTTTGTTAGATTGTTGAGCAGAACTGTTAACAGTCTCACTGTTTGAATGTCTACTTTGTGCGCCTGAATTTTGTAACTTGAACAACTATTTCCAAGATGACAGTATGTAATTTATCAAGTAATGATTTCTTAGTGGTTTTTTGTTCTTTTCTTTTTTTCCTTTGGAATTCTGTATTGTTGCTACCCTTTTTTCTGTTTATTTTGTTGGGTTTTTTTCTCTGTTTAAATAAAAATTTTTTTAAATGGTAAGATGGTTTCAAGACTTTCCCAAAGGAATTACTCAGTAAATGTTAGCTATTGTTAGTGAATGAAATCTGGTCTGTCTTTGGATAGTAGTAAAGATTTAAAAAAAAAACCATATTGTCATACTTGGAAATTAAACATTTAAGGGAAGAAGAAGCAGAAAGAAAACTTTGTACACTCCAGGAAGACAGATGCCTTGAGGGCATCCCAGGAATCACCAAGACCCAAAAAACCTGAGGCTCAAGAGAACAAAATTGTAATTCTTAGAAGAGAGTCCCTGGTATCTTTACTCAAGAAGGCCCCTTAGGGCATTGGTTTTCTAAAATTCATTTCACTGTGTTTACCCAATCAGATGCTCACAGGCTGCTGCAGCCATGGCCAAAGGTGGTCTGGCTACTGCCTAGGCTGGTGACACACTTAACTGATGCTTTTGTGATGCTGGCTTTACTCGCATGCAAAATGCAAGAGTTATTGAGTCAGGGAGGCAACCATACATATTTCAGAAGAAGTTCTGGAAGACCAAGCAAGGAGCCTCTGTGAGGGCAATACCTGAAGCTGTGGGAATAAATTAAAAGATGCAATGGAGACCCCAATAAGTTGGAGATGCTAAGAATGTGGAATGTTTGCACAGAAAGCTATAGACTGTGTGGGGAGGCAGCAGGATAGAAGTAGGGCTGCCCAAGCTCTTTGGCACTCACACTTTACCACCATGTACCCTGGATGCTGGACATGGAGCTATAGGACTTAGCGTTCTCCTTGCCGAGTTCGTCTTCTTTGTTCTGGTTTTTTTCCTATCTCCATAATCCTCCCTTTTAAAATGAAAATGTTTACCCTGTGCCATTATACCTTGGTATTATGTAATTTGCTGTTTATTTTTACAGATGTTCACAGTTGGGAGCTCTCCTTGAGTCTCAGAAGAGACTTGGAATTGGACTTCTGAAAAATTCTGAATTGTTGATACTCTGAGTGAGAGATTACTATGTGAGGTAGCTGTATTATGGTAGGTTATGAACTGGATTATAAATAATAAACTCATGTTTGTGAAGAAAGGTGTAGGCACACGTAAGTGTCACACTTTATTGTCAACAGCCTAGGCAGTAGCCAGAGCATGTTTCTCAGCAAAGGCATATCTCAGAGAGGGTCTTTCTTATGAAAAAGGCTGAATTGGAATTTGCTTTCAGAGAAGGAATAGGAATAGATTAGGCAAACAATCAGAGAGCATTCCCAGCAGAAGGTACCTCACTGCAGAAGGTGTGTAAAGAAGAAAGCTGAGTGAGAGTCCCAAGAGCACTGCAGGTTGTGGGGTAGGCACCAGGAGGAGAAGCACTGAAAACTGACATTCACCACAGTGGGCTTACGCTGTTAAGGCAGAAACCATGACCCGAAGGTGGCTGCCTTTATTTACCAAGTCAAAGAACACAGACTGCTCTGCAGAGAGTTCTCAACTGACCACTGAGCTGTTCCTCACATGTAGTCACCTGGCCATATTTCCTGCCCCCACCTGCTCGTTAATGAGTCCAAGGTACGTTTTCAGACAACTATTTAAACTATTTCAAGGAAACTTTTTTAAAAGCTCATCTAAAAGATCTGACTCATAAACGTTTGCTTTGATGTAATTTTCTGTTTCATGGGAAGGGGAAATGATAAATAAGAGGCAGAAACTATAAAGATCTTGGCAGAGACATTGGCTTCAGTCGGGTCAGGGAAGCCAGCCAAGAAGGGCAGCTTTCTGCAGCCTTGCCAGCCACAGAGGTCCATATCAGAGACTTTATGGGGCTTACGGGGTTGGGGTGTCCAAAATCAACCAGGTACCAGCATGGCTTAAAGAAAGCACCAGAGCCAGGCATAGTGTTACATGTCCGTAATACAATGTTTCTGACTCAGTATCCCAGTTAGCTGGGGTTTCAGGAATGTGCCACTGTGTTTTTCTTGCTCTGCTTCTTTTAAATGGATGGTATGGGGCCATTACTTAACCTTTGGGAGCCTCATTTTCCTCCTACATTACCTACCTGAGGTTGCCATGAGAAATAGATAATATATGTAAAAATGGCTACCATAGTATCTAAACACAAGTTGGTATTTGATGTACTCTTCACTGGCCTTTGAAAGGTTCTTTGAATTGTGACACACAAAAATAAGGTCTCCATATGTTACATACACAGAGACAGCTTTTTTAATTTTTTTATTTTTGAAAAGCAAAACAAAAAAGGGTTGAAATAATACAAAATTTTAAAAAAATGGTAAGAAGTCAACACTAGTTAATATATTACACATTTTTATCTTAGAAGTAGTTGCTCAAGCTACAAAATCAAAAAAAAATGAAGACAATCAATGATATCATAAGCTATTCTTTTTGATGAACAGAGAGTTAGTAGTATGGTTATCTCTATCTTGCAAACTTAAACATGCATACAGTTATATGTGTATACCTATAAGTTGTTCTTTCCTTTTGAGCACTTGCCCATTCATTATTACAATATCTATTGTACATTTTGGATCTTATTACTCTTTCAGTTTTTTATTACTGGAAAACAAGGTAGATAGAAATCGTGAAAACATAGGGGTAGGCAAAGAGTTCATGAACAAAATGCAAACCGCATGGGAAATACTTCAAAGAATCAACAACTGGATTTCATCTCATTAAAAAGTTTTTGCACTTCAAAAGAATTCACCAACAGATTGAAAAGAAACCCCACAGAATGGGAAAGAATTTTAGCCAGCAACCCCTCAGACAAAGGACTTATATCTAGAGCACATAAAGAATCAACCCCCCCACTCCCCCCCGATTGAAAGACACAATCCAAAAATGGGCATCTGAGATGAAGATGCACTTCTCAGATAAAGAAATACAAATGGCAAATAAATACATGAAGGAATGTTCGAGAAGTGCAAATTAAAACAACACTGAGGTTCCATCTCACTCCAGAAAGAGTGGTTGCCATCAAGAAATCAACAGATACCAAATGTTGGCAATGCTGTGGGGAAAAACGAATGCTTCTCCACTGTTGGTGGAAGTGTAGACTGGTGCAGCCACAGTGGAAATCAGTAGGGAGATTCCTCAAAAGCTAGGATTGGAATTCCCAGTCAACGCAGCTATTTCCCTTCTGGGTATTTTCCCTGAAACACTGAACACATAATGCTACCGTGATAAATGTGCACCCATGTTTATAACAGTGAAATTTGTAATAGCTAAATCTTGGAAACAGCTCAAATGCCCATCAACTGAAGAGTGGATAAAAAAGATGTGGCCTTCAACCCCAGGAAGTCTCCCAGAAAGCAGCATCTCGGGCTGTCTCTTTGGGACCCGAAAGTCTCCGACCCGTAGAGTGGCCTGGGCTGTTTGGATCGAAAGTCTGCGCAGACCTGCATCTCGGCGTGACTCTTTGGGACTGGGAACTGCCTGGAGATCAGCATCTGGGCCAGGTCTGTTTGGGCCCATAGCCCCGCCCTTCACCC
>PVJX010040480.1:0-15166 GCA_004027295.1 Dolichotis patagonum | reverse complement strand
CAATCCCCTGTCTTAGGGGTGTGGATATGAACTCAGCAGCTGGCAGTGCTGGTCTCAAGCTGTCCCCAGGCCAGCCCAATTGAGCCCAGAGACCCCGAGCAAGGTTCCTGCCTCCTCGGCTGAAACCAGGCTGCTGAGCATGGCTGACTAAGGCCCCGCAATCCGCTGGACCCAGTCCAGCATCCCAGTAGCTCCCCAGGAACTCAAAAGCTGGACTGTAGGTCTCCAACTCTCCCCAGGTCACTGGAACTCACCCCAGGCTACCTCCACCTCTCTGTAGACGCCAGGTTCTCTTAATTGAGATGCAGAAGCTGGGCGTGGATAACTGGGCCTGGCAGAGCCCCCGGGGCACAATCCCCTGTCCTAGGGGTGTCTGGAATTTTGATATAATACCGCAAAATTTAGTTTCAGTTGCATGGGAATGATGAAATCGAGACTGCCAGCATTTGAGGAATGAATGCAAGAAGAGGAAGCCTGGCTGTGTAAGGAAGCAGAAATAGGAAGGGGGTTTTAAAGTCTGAAAACAAGCAAGAGCACTCTGGACCCAGGACATCTGCACATGTTGAGAGAGGATAAGAGTGGAATTTTATTCTGAATGTGTTCTGCCCTTTATTGTTTTTTCTCTAAGCATTTCTATTTAGAGATTTCTGAAAACTAAAGAGCATTTAAGTCTCGGTGACTGTAGCATGCAAAGGAGGAGACCCTGGGATGGAGTCCCTTCTGTTCTTAAGTTACACACAATGTTGGCAGTCAAAGGCTCCTTGGGTCACTCCTGACACTGATACAGTATCTCTGGAAGAGAAAGACAGATAAGAGGACAATACTGTGGGAAATAAGTTCTTTCCATAACTACATTTCCACTAGAGTATGAGGTTAAAGAGCTTAGATGTAAAAATAAGGAAAGAAAATCAGAAGAGTTATGATTTAGAACAACGTGTTTAACAATTTTCTTGAACATATTTTTTTTTTTTATCAGTTTTACTATAGAGTATACAGCATGTTTTCCTGGGAAATGGTAACATTTGTTTCTCCATATTTTACTGAGTTTTACTTTCTGGGAAACTTCTAGTTTAGCATATCAACATTTCTTTAAAAATAATAAACAGTATGATGATCCAAAAGAGAAATTTCAAGTGAGGGCTGTTTTAGTGAAAATATTATAAAAATAAGTGACAAATTTAACTGGAAATAAAATTGATAAATCAAATCTCATATTACAAATACACCAAGCTATGTAAATAAATATAGGAAACATAAAAACTATACACAGCCAGGCCTGACGATGCATACCTGTAGTCGCAGCTACTCAGGAGGGTGGGGCCTGAGAACTGCTTGAGCCCAGGAATTCAAAGCTTTCCTGACAACCCGGTGAAATTACGTCCCTCAAAAAACCCACATATACTGCACTTATGCAACCTTACTAAATTTCTTCCCAGTTCCATTTTCAGCATAACTGTATAAAAAAGATAATCTCACAATTGATTTTGCTAGGCTGACAGATTTATAAATCCGGATCATAAGGGAGAAGAGATAATTCTCCTTATAGGATAGTAATATATTTACCCCCAACTATTTTGAGAATGCAATCTCTGAATGTCCCCTGACTTTTAAGGCTACCAAAGGTGTTTAAAGGTATTTAGTTAATGTCAAAATTTAGACTCAAATTTTCTTGAAAAAAATGTAATCATGGAAAACGGGCAGTAGATGAAAACCTATAAACTCTAATCTTTCTTCTCTATCTTTTGTTGTTCTTCCCAAGTCATGCTACTGAAGTGAGTCACTAGATATTTACACAAGTTGTGGTAAAACAACTTGAGAAGCCAACAGTGACTCTCACATCCTCTCCTTGTAAACCAAATAGTAGAGTAAATTCTGACAGTAAGCTACACTAAGCAAAAAAAAAAAAAAGTCTTCAAATTTTTCTTTGCAGTAGTTAGTAAAATGAATTTTGTAACTTTTCATAAATAAATACATTTGAAATACAATTATTTCTGGAAACCTACTCTCAAAAAGTTTGAACATCTTCAAGGAATAAAGTCTTTTTAAAAGAGTTTTTACCTTAATTTCATTTAAATATGATTCAGCGATCTAAAAATGTTAAATTCAGTAACTTGCTAGAGATAGAAGGGTGAAGCCAACAATGAATTAGAATCTTACAACTGCGATAGCCAGAACTGTAATGGTAGGAATCCAAAAGTCGATGAACACTTAGCAACTAGGTACAAAATTATGGAGATGAAATCACAAGTCTGTAAAAATTCAGACATTTCCGTAAAAGAATGACAATAAATGTGGGTACTTATGATTTGTGCCTTATCTCTACATCCACAATGACTAACAGATGGAAGTGCTTAAATTATGCTTATTAAATAAATACAATTTGTTTGAACTTGGACTATTCATTGAGTTATACTGTACCACTCCTCAGGAAAGAGCAGTAATCAGTAAAATAAATAAGACTTCTAGAGAAAGCACTGTCTGTTCTTTGTGAAAACTGGTGGACATTAGCCAGTATCTGAACTTGAACCATAACTCAGGCCAATACTTGCATCTATAATTAAAGAGTGAATTGTGGAAATTACTTGTTCCTAAAGGCCATAAAACTGAGCATGTTTAAAAATTTGTTCTAGGAAAAATAAAGATGCTACAACATGACAAATGACAAATAATTACTGCTAACTAATGCATATTTCTATAAAGGTCTGAAAAGATTAACCATTTTTAAATGAGCCTGCTCAAAATTTCTTAATTCAGATATAGTCCCCAAATACACTTAGAAAAGTACAGGAAAATAAAAATCTCCATTTATGAAATTCCTGAAACACTTTTTAATAATGTTTATTTAAAATGAGGCTATTTGATATGTGAAACAATTGACAGAATATTTAAGTATTAAATGTTTTCCATTCTGTTTGTCTTTATTTTGTACTGTATCTCATTTGGCAATGCACTATTAGAAAATCTATTTATTTTGTATCACAAATTGACCATGGAATAGCTGTCTATAAGTAATAGATGTTATTACTATTACTATACACATGAGCTAGTCTAGTGGAATACTAGGAACGAGACACTTTTTTCCCATTGGTTACTATACTGATCATAGGTTTGTTGGAAACCAAGATAATCACAAACATCAAGTCACAGTGTGCTCTGGAAAGAAAAGAAATGGTAAAATGTTAGTAGAACACTTTTTTTTCCTACTTTTGAAGTTTTGCTTAGCTAACAAGCCTAGATATAATCTCTAGGACAGGTATTTCCTGTCAGTTAATAAGTGACTTGGAGTCTTCAACTCCCAAAGCTGATGATTAAGCAACAGGAAATTCCCTCTTCCATCATTATTCCTGATTCAGAGCCCAAGACATCTGAGTGTACCCACTGAGGGTGTTCAGCATCACCTTGGAATGTCAGAAAGATTTCTATAAAAGTTAAAGAGTCAACTATATTGACTCTGTAATTTTGGGCTAGTCCTCTGATTAAATCATTTTGAAAACTTACTTGGATGACTAAGGCACATGAGCATGCATTTGATACATTCCAGAAATTTTAAGGCTTGAGGAAGGAGCCTCAAACACTGTTTAGAAAATATGAGGATTGTATGATCTCATTTATACATTTGAGTCTAAAAAAGTCAAAAGTATAGAAGCAAAGGGTGAGATGACAAGCCTGGTGATCAGACAGGTGACAGTCAGAACGCAGGAAGTTACAGCTAGACAGGAGGACTAGTGACTATGGTTAAGAAAAACATATTGTAATACTGAAAACAGCCAAGAGTAGATTTTAAAAGGGAAGCATACAGAGTAACAGACATGTTAATTAACTTCAGTTAGGCATTCCAGGATGTTGTAGTCAGGGTCTATAAGAGAAAGGATATAATAAAGGACACATAATTTATAGGATTATTTTATAAAAGTCACTCAAAGAGTCAAATACAAAAAAGAGTGCAGGAAATCTGTCCATAGACTACAGACCCAAAGAATCCAAGTAACGGCGTGGATCCCATGGCAATGTCCTCCATGAGTTCAGCTGGAGGCCTAGTGTCCACAACAATCTCTCACACAAGTTTGTATCAAGGATCTGCACCAGGACGTGCCAAAGGTCAGTGGTGGAAGCTGGGAAGTCTGTGCCAGGGGGATGAAGGATCTGTGCTAGTAGCTGAGGGATCTGCACTGGAGCCAGGAATCGATGCTCAGGGCAAGAACCAGAGCTCTCCCAAAGTGAACCATCCTCAGTGACAACAAGCTCCCGAGTTTCCCCAGCGATGGGAACAGCCGAGTTCATATCACGAAACCCACAGTGACCAGCTCTTCCAGCAGAACTAACAGCAGAACCTCTCCCTGTCCAGGTCTCCTTATGCTGCTGGCAACAGTCCTCAGTGGGCCTTCCACACCTAGAACCATGCTGATTCAGTTCAGCTGGGTGTTACCAGTTGCCAGCCAGTTGTCAATTCACCACACGTGACATATACACATGCGAAACACCACGTGTTATAACAGAAATACATGCAATTTTTATAAATTAAAAAAACTTTAATAAAATAGGAGGTTTCTCTGTCATAAACTTGATAAGGGGACAGAAGACATTTGATTTAGTCCACCTATCACCTCAAACACATTTTTCTAAGCTTCACTTTTCTGTCCTGTATAAAGTGAAGCAGGCAGCCTAAATCAGGATTCACAAACTTAAATGTCTGCCAGAGTCAGAAGGCAGTCTAAAGATGAAGAACGAGGCTTGGTGGAAGGATGTGAGAGTGCTAAGGTGAACCAGAAAGCCCTTGAGAGGACCAACCACTACTGCCACTACTCAACTCTATCATGTACCAGGTACAAATACCAGCCAAGTAATATTAATACTTTACTAGAAGAAGAAAAGATTTTAATTCTTAAGTGAAATCAAGGACTACATGGTAAATATTTTAGGATGGTGGGTCATGCTGTATCTGTCATGGTTGCAGCCACAGATGACCCATAAGCTAATGAGAACGGCTGTGCGCATCTGAATTTGCTCACAAAAACAAGTGGCTCTCATAGGCCCGCCCAGACTGCCAACCTCTGCCCTAGAGGGTTTCTTACTGCAGGCATCTCTTCAGTACCATAGCCCTCATTTATCTTAAAGTGCCCAAGAAGCACTGCAGGAAAGAAATCCAAATTTGCTTAAAACAAACACTATCTAAACACCCTATAAAGATAGTATTTTCCCACAGAATACACTGCTGGTCAGAAGAGTTGGATCCTCGACTTTTACACTGTTTTCTTGGTAGCAGTTAGCTCACTAACCAATTCTACATCACATCTTATACCTCTGCCTATGCTGAAAGACAGTCTAATTTACACTGCATAAGACAGAATACCTCTTGATACCAAACTTTCTACTTTCAAACCCAGCCTTGGTCATTTACAACTGAGTGACACTGGGTAAGTTATTTAATCTTCCTCTGCCCAGATTTCTCATCTGCAAGACAGAATGCACTGGATGGGATCAATGGTGCCGGAAATGAGTTAATACAGAACAGAATCAAGCACACAGAAACAACCTCAAGCATATTAAATTATTTGATGTACAAAAATGTACAGTAGAGGTAAAAGAGCCTCTTTAGTAAGTGGTGCACATGCAGAAGATTGAATGTAGATCCATATTTTTCACCATGTACTAAATTAAAATCAGAATGAATTAAAAAACTAAATGACAGAACAGAAACACTTGACCTGCTGGAAGAAAAAACAGGTAAAACTCTTGAAGTCATAGGCATAGTCAAGGTTTTCTGAACAGAATTCCTGTTTCACAGGAAATAGTAGGAAGAATCAACAGATGGGATCAACTCAAATTAAAATGTTTATACCCACCCTAAGAAACAATCAACAATGTGGAGAGAAAAACCACAGAAACCAAAAACATTTTGTCAGCTATTCCTCAGATAGAGAATTAATATCTTGAAAAAAGAAGTCCAAAATTAGACAACCTCAAAAACTAAAAGACCCAACAAGAAATGAACAAAATGAATAGACATTTCACAGAAGTACAAATGCTCAATAAATATATGAAGAAATGCTCAACATAACTTGTCACTGAGAAAATGAAAATTAAAACAACACTGAGATTCCACCTTACCTCAGAAAGAAAGGCCATCATCAAGAAATCAAATAATAACAAATACTGAAGAGGCTTCAAGGAAAAGGCAACCCTTTTACACTGTTGGTTGGGATACAAACTAGTACAACCACTTTGAAAAATCAGTAGGGAGATGTCTCAAAAAACTGAAACTTGAAATTCTATTTGGCTCAGCTGTTTCCTCTCTAGGTGTCTTCTCCAAAGAGTTAAGGACATTATATTACACTGATACATGTATGTCCATATTACAGCAACATAATTCATAATAGATAAATACTGGAAGTAGATTACATGTCCATCAACAGATGACTAGGTACAGAAAATGTATTTATACACAGTGGAGTACTACTACACCAGAAAGGATAAACTTCAGTCACTCGCAGAAAAATGGATGCACCTTGAAACTATAACCTTAAGTGAAATAAATCAGATGCATGAACTTCAGCATCATACTCTTTCTCTTATATGAGAAACCCAAAGTACAAACAAAGAATAAAGTAAAAGATAATTAGAAGTAGGGAGGTAGATCTTTCTAGAATAAGAAAAAGATCAAAAGACTGAGGAATGGAGAAGAAAAAAATGAATTAAGATGTGTTCTCTATATAAGCCTGTTTCACACAAGGAAGATAAATTTTATGTATTGCAAACATGTAGCAAAAAGGAGGGTGGTAGGGTCAAGAGATGGATGGAGTGAGGAGGGTGGGAAGGGAAAGGGGACAAAGGAATTAAGATTCATTGTGTACCTGCACCAGTTCCCCCATAGGAAATGTAAGCATGTACTCCAAACATGCAGTGATCTAACATGTATAAATTGTTTAAAGTGGCATCTAGTACAAAGTATTCTATTTAACTATAATTTAACTATTACCAATTAATATACCTAGCCCCTGATTTTTTTTTCCACTTGGTATATCATGACTTTTTCATAATGGCCAAGAATTGGATGGAAAGAGAACCCTGAACAATCGGCCAGGATGAAGCAGTTGTACCACCTTGCTGATTAAGATTTCTCAGGTTTCCCCAAGGTCCTCTGTCGTTAGTCCCGCAGAGAGTATTTTATGGAACACTGTTGGCTCTTATACAGTGCCACAGTCTCCTCTGGAAAAAGTGTGGAGTACCCTCTTTCCAACGATTGAGAAAAAAAATTGTCTCTCGAAGGATACCACTTAAGAGGCCTTTCGCCATACTCAGGAGAAGTGCGTAACCTCGACAGAGCAGGTGACGACGGGGTCTCCCAGGCCAGAAGGGCAGGAATACGCATGGGAAACCCGCAGAGGCAGCCTTGGGCTTTTACAGTGGATCCTACTTCGGGCAAAGAATGGACAACTCACTCTTGATGAAGTTCCCTCCAAAGTCACATACAAATGTCTTGTGAACTCTATGATCCTTCCCTCCTTTACTAAGGAGTTGTCTGTGACTAAAAAGTATATATTAGCAATACTTGGGATTAGTCACATAGCATTTAATGTAACTTCTACTTTTTGTGTTTGAATCAATCCTGTAACAAAAAGTGATTTCCAAAATTAACTTGTATACAGAAATAATACTTGTGAAAGTCTATTTTAGCATAACTTTTATTATATAGAATGGAAGTCTATTTTAGCACAATTTTTCCTAAATATACCGCATTGAGCTTCTTGCAGTAATACCATATGTAAAGCCTCTTAAATAATGAACGAAGAGAGACTAATATTTGAAACAAACTAAAAATGCTTATTTTCTAACAGAGAGCAAAGTTCAAAGAAAAAATTGGTAATTCCCGACTTTGAAGATTTTCCATAAATGGACAGCTTAACATTTAGTATATGTGCTGCTGAACCAAGAAGGACAGTTTGATTATTTAGTACTAGCTAAATAAACACTCTCTTCTTTGGTGATGGCTGTTTAAGTAACATAATTGAAATCTCACTCCAACATGATAAACATCAGCCTGTTAGTGTATCACTTTTTAAAATTAAAAACAGTAAATTATTATTGTATCAAACCTAGCAATAACATTTTCCCTTAAGACTTGATAATTTTAGCTGATTTGTTAATGACAAACTGTAATGTTTGATGAATAAAAATTTAAGAATGATAAGACAAAAGGCTTTCTTTAAATAATCATGTCTTATAATTAAATGTATGCTGTGACTGGCTGTGCAGATAAGACTTTGAAAGCTAAAACAGATTTTTAATGACAAAGATATATATACATACACACATATATATGTATGTTTTGTGCACACACACCTATATATGCTTGTGTGTATTTTTCACTGACATTTTTATTGAACGGTACAAAATGTTAAAATGGTATTAATTCTTGTGCCACAGACTTACCACAGCTCAGGTTGCTTTCAGCTTTCAGAGCCAGTGTTGGGATATTCCAAAAGTCATTTTGCCAGTCAACCACATTCCCTTGCACATTACAGCTGAGGTTGGAGAGGATTTTCGAATTCATGGTAAAATTCCAAAGTCTAAAGTTATAAATGTCCCCTTTCAGAGAGGCTATTTCATTTTTATTGGATCCCAACAACAATTTCCCATTCCCAGGAATAACTTTACTAATGGTAGAGTCACATGGAACTGATTCATAGTTTCTTTTGAAATTTATACCAACAGAGCCCAAAGAATTATTCCAAACAATGCAGAGCTGCTCAAAGCTTTCCGTGAAAATGTTTTCCTTTTCCTTCGCAGGTAATGCGCTGTTCAGCAAGCATTTTATGCCAGAAATAAATAGGAAGTAGCCATCGTTGGCCTTTCCAAAACTGAGCAATTGTGAGAATGAGGCATCTGAGTAGGAGAAAGCTGTCCAGTCGTGGTCTTCGTTACCGGCTTTTGTTGCTTCAAAGCAGAGTGTGAAAGCACTGAGCTCTGGAATGGAGACGCTCTTTGCAACAGATACCTGGTAAGCATCCGGAGTCTGAGGTAAAGTGACCTTTTGATTCCTTAAGGACACGGCAACTAGGACAAAGCATAACACCGGAAGTAAGGGACATTAGCTCCAGAACTTGGCCTAGTGAGGTACAAAACTCTGACACACTGCACTGGATACTCGCTTACCTTTCACCCACTTCCTGCCTTCTCATCCCCTCTCTGTCCATCCTCCATCACCAACCCTTCCCAGTAGTCTTATGCCTTTAACAATATCTAAGAAATCCGAACCATTTTAGCTCTGCGCGATCACATCTTATACCTAAACTTCGACTTACAGCCAGTCAAGTTGGTAAATATTTTTAATCTTGAAATTAAAGATTAAAAATTTTTAAAAAATGCAACTCAATAGATAAGGTGAGAACCAGTTTCAGGAGACCAACAGCTCTCCTCAAAATACCATTTAATGCTGGTTTCAGCTGGGAACATAGTTCAGTGGTACAGTGCTTGCCTAGAGTGTGGAAGGTGCTGAGTATCTCAATACTATCAATAATAATAGTTTCATATAAATGGTAGCTTTAATATATTTTAATGCACACCAAAATTGCTCTATGCTAAATCATTTTAGAAGATCACTGTAGTTACAGTTCATAAATCTCATAGGCTGTTACTGTTTTAGAAATCCTGCCATTTTCATTTACATTTCCCTTTCAGCCAAAGGTTATTTTATAGTTTTTTTTTTTAAATTTCAAGACAGAAGGGAAATTTTGTTTTATGGTTTTGTTATTAAAATCTATTCTTATTGTGTTATTTTCAGAGATTGAATCTATACTATTTGTACTTTTGGAATTTATTGAAGCTCACTTTACATTCATTATAAGCTTGATTTTTATGAATGTAACAAGCTTGTAAAAATGTCATCTATCTGTATCTCTTTCCCTCTTTCTTTTTGATACTGGGAAGTGAACCCAAGGGCTTTGCAGTGAGTTACATTCCTAGTTCTTCAGTTTTTATTTTGAAATGGTAAATCATTATTTGAATATAAATATTCTAGTAAAAATCTATGCAAGAATTTATGAGAACCATGAATTTTTATCTACTTTTTAAATATAAAGCAGTTTATGGGTCTATTTTAAAAGGTTATTATGCAATACAAGTTATATACTCTTCATGCATTGTTAAGATAAAAAAGCTGTAATAAAATATAACCATCAACATTTTATTAGTGATTATGGCTGAGAGGTGAATGTAAAAGAATTCTAATTTGCTTCTTGTTTATTTCTAGATTTCCTACACTTTATAATTTTTTAAAACACTGCTTTGAAATACTGTATGTGTGTTTTAATTAACCTTACATGTACTTAATATTATCACTAACAGTAAAAACTCCTTACTCAAAATATAAAATTTATAATAATGTAGTTATCATGATTGTACTTTTTTTGTTGTTTTTTAATGCATGACTTGGTTAAGAAGCTCAGAAGAAAAGAGGCCTGGGTCTCCGTCTTGAAGCTTGTGTTTCCTTCAGACTCGTTTTAGAGATAAGATTCCTCTTAATGTTATGATGTGTCAGAATTTGGGAAATATACTTGATAATAATGGTTTTTTTTCCATCAGCTGAGTTTTCCTCAAGCTAAGTTCTTTATTAGTTTAAATTACTTTTAAATTTATGTGCTAAATTTCTGTTTTTGTTATCTAGAATATTCTTCAAAACAGTACCATCATAAATGTCCAAAATAAAATTATCTCTAAGTAAGGATGTCTTAAATTTTCAGTGGAGAGATTTTAGAATTACAAATTCTAATTAGTAGCAGTGAACTATCTCGTTTTCCAAGCAGCTTTTAAATGTTCTGTATAAAAAAGATATAAAAAGAATTTAGCTCCACTAAAACCAGATTTTTAATCTAGTAATTATAGCTTGTTAATGAGGATGTTCAGAGAATATTAACAGAATCCTACCCTTAAATCCTAATCCTAAACCTTCACAGTCACATAAAAGAGCATAGCTCTGTCTTCTGGCCCATGTGTTTACTGCAGCACATGTTAAATGAAAGCAGAAGGCTGGCACTGCTATTGGTTTACATACCTCTGATGTAGCTGGCATTGAAACCTTTCTTCTGGATGCTAAAGTCACTTGAAAAGGACACATGCATCTCATTCGCACTTGAGTTAAATGATAGGCCTTTGGCAGTTGCTCCACAAAATGTAGTCTGGCTCTCTCCATTATCGAGAGATAAAGAGTCGTAAATGCAGTTGGGAGCTTCTTCAATGTCAAAGTCATTAAACGTGATCTGAATGATGTAGCCAGTGGGTGCTCGGAGGGTCCACAGGCAGGCCTGGCTGTTGGGGTAGTCGTTAGGGTAGCACGGAGAAGAAAAGGTCCCAGAAGGGCTGGACAAGACAACCCGGCAGTTGGCACATCCTGACACTGCTGGCCAGACAAAAGAGACAGAGAAAGGCTGGATCAAAGGCGTGCGACAAACCGAGAATACCACACACCAGGGACAGTCAAACAGTAAACATCTAAAAATTACCAAAGTACAATCATGGACATTAACAGGAAAACGAAACCAGCTTGAGGAGGAAAAGAAATGCCACAAGAAGTTATAGAAAAATATTAAACTGTAGATGGAAATGACTCTTAAACTTGGGGGAGAGGTCATAAGCTCAGAATCCAGTGACAGTCACGGACACTCTCTCCCCAGAATGGCAAGGGGCCAGTGCATGTTGTATCCAAACCCAAGGAGCAGATAAATACTGAGGAGTCCTCATGAGTTTCAAAAAAGTTCACCAATTTGCGTAAGGAATCTGCGGAGAGTGATTAAGTTGTAATGGAGGAGGTTAAAAAAAACCAGAACAGTAGAGCTCTATATTGTAAACTATAAAAGTAAAGAAAGACAAACTCTTAAAAAAACAAATGTTTGAACAGCTAAAAATACAAAAAAGGGCATCTTTTGGCAGATTACATTTTTTCTCAAATTTAAGTAAATATCATTACCTTGTACCATGGAATATTTATAGTTTCCAAAGTACTCTTTCTTACCCCGGTTGTTCACTAGGGATGGTAGTTATGTACTTGTGTGATCACTTCACTTACTCACTCATTTGTTGTTTACCAACTACCTGTTACATGCCAAGCACCATTCTGAACAGTATATAGCAAGAGTGGAAAAGATAGTATAAAGGATTCTTACAGTTAAATCTTGGACCCAAAGATGACTGATCATATAATATGACAGATGGTGACAAAAGGTGGTAAGAGAAGTAAAGTGAGGTGCAGACAGAAAGGGACAGGAATTCATGGAGACACTGGGTAGTTCTTCACGGAGGTGACATCTTAGCAGAGCTCCAACAGAACTGAGGGGCACCTCAGGGGCCCGCCGAGGTACAGCAAGTGATCCACGCTGGCCTTTCCACGGAGCTATGAGTCCCATGATGCCAGGGGACATATGCCCTTCACTGTGTACACTAGATTCCTGGTATACACAGTAGGCTCACAATAAATATTAACTGAATAAGTATGTGCCAAAGAATCTCCTGAGTTAGGAGGATGAAATGTTATTATCACAGTTCCACTCACAAGAACATTCAGGGTCTTTTCAGTTACCCTTTTTCCTTGGCTGGCCACTAGACAGCAAGCAGTCTCCTGAATCTGCAACTAATATTCAACCATGGGTGTGTAACCCTCTGGACTCACCTGGGCCACACTGAGGGAAGAGGAGCCATCTCGGACTACATACAAAATATGTATTATAGCTGATATACATGAGAGAAAACTTCCTTTATTTAAAATAATTTTTTATTATGACATTTAAAAAAAGACCAGCAAATGGACCAGCGCCTAAAGGTCACAGAACTCTGATAAAGGCAGCAATCTTGTTCATTCAACATTCTAGATAAACTTACTGCCCTCGAAACTGACACCATCAACTTTCAAATAGTGAAATGCTTTAGCCGTATGATGGGAATCATTTTAAATTTATTATGTCTCTCTTTCTTTTTATTAAATTGAGTAAAATGACTCTGTGGTAACTCATCTTGAAAATGGCAGTTTTTAACAAATATTAGTTGTTCTTCTGTGATACAGTGAGATACAGTACAGGGCTGGAGGCCGGTTCTTCCTTGTCTTTTCCCTATGGTCCTCATGCATTGCATTGGTTCCCTTCCCAACTCTGCTCTCCACCGACTTTAACTTGCCCTCCCTCCATTCTCCCTGAGTCTCTGATAACTCGTAGAGAACTGAACGCAGAAATGGGAAAACAAGTTACGATCATCAAGTGTTTGCCAAATGTGTTCTCTGATCCATCCCTGGAGTACTATGTTCCATGTCTTTATAGCTCTATACAGAGTAGTCGTGTTACTTCCAATTGTGAGATTATTTACTTATATCCTCTCCAATTAGTCTGTAAATTCAACAGAGATACCTACCTGCTACATTTACCACCCCATTTCCAATACTCTGCAGTATTTCTGGCATATGGGAGATCCTCAGTAAAAAATTTTAAATTCATGAAGAACTAAGCATCTTAAACGGAAAGAAACATGCTTACATTAGAGTTGGGCTGTCTGCAATATACAAAACATCTAAGCCTGAAGTAAGGGAAAGGTTACATGATCTCTGGAACAACTCTTTGGATGGGGCTCTGAGACTGTATTTCAATTTCTTATGCACAGCCCAGGACTGAGATTACTGAGCCTCAGACAAGTTTAGCTCACTACAGATTGGACTCAGGAAAGATAACTAATACAAGTCAATAATTTACACACAGTAAATTGACAAAGACAAGATTCCTTTCTTTACACCTAAGACCAAGTAATGTCCATGACTTCACTTGTTTTGATATTATTTCTGCCAAATTCTTCCCCAAAAGCTTAATAAAGGCAATAAGAAAATTAAATTAGATTGGTAACACTATGTAACCATGAACAAACCCATGTGCCTCAGTTTAACCACCTTAATAGCAAGGGTAGTGACATACCCGCCTCATGAAGTTACTGGGAGGATTTCATAAGTTAATATGGGAACATCCCGGAAATTGAGCAAGGCACATGCCAAGTGCTGCCTATGATCAGTTTTTACTACAACACAAAGTCTTCACATCAATAATTTGAAGGAGTAAAATGGCAGCCTACCTCAGTAGAATCTCTTTTTCCTTTAGGTGTTTATTGAGATAGAAAGAGACAGATATGACACCGCAATATGGAGTAAAAAATTAAAAGCATTCTTCTACATGATTCTTACCTACTATAGCTAGACAACCTTTAGAGATACTGCTACTAAATAACAGTTATTTTAATTGGATAGAATACGGAACTAGGAAGGTATTTGTTTCAATGTATTTATGGATCATTTCACAGTATGTAAAAAGTTTTTGTTATGCACTATCTCATTTAATATCCTAACAACCACAGAAATTATTATGTCTCAAATTTTTTATAAAATAAATGAGACTAAAATAAATTATATAACTTGCTATCTGATTGATAGCACAAAGAAGATTCAAAGGAACTCTTCTGAACACAAATCTAGCATCTTTCAAGGGAAAAAAAATGGCCATAATTAAACAAAAGATGCAAAGCAAAGATGGTGAGCTCAAGTACTACTGCAGATTCCATTTTTAATGGGCAGTTTTTAAACATAGTGTCATTGGCCTAAAATTAATACATTTTAAGAAACTAATTTGTAAATATTTTAGTAAAGAGTATTAGCAAGTCTGGAATTTAGTGTTTTGGATTTGCCCATTTGCAATAAGCAAATGTCATGAGCCCTTAAGTATTTGTTCTCTCTGAGAAACAAGGTTACTTAAAAGATCACACTGAAGGAGCCAGTGAGTGAGACCTTGTAAAATGAGGGTTAACACATCTTGTTACAAAGTCGGACAGCTCAGAGCATCCGGCTCACAGTGTTCTCGAAGATAGACACACTCACATATTCTCACCTCTAATTTATAAAAGGAAACCTTTTAGGTAATCTAAACGAACCAAATGCCACCGTTGGTGCTGGCCTGTGCTTACAAACGTCTAGCAGTGATGTCCATGTATTTTCACCAAAGTTCATTTTTCAATGAAACCCATACCTTGGATTAAAAAAAAAACTTCCTACTCAAGGTAAAACCTAACTGATATGACATAGCATACAGATTTAATAACCAGTATCTTACTGAGGTTTCTTAATCTGAGAGATGTGGATTCTTGCATTACC
>PVJX010040479.1:0-15175 GCA_004027295.1 Dolichotis patagonum | reverse complement strand
CTTTGTTCCTCTAATTTTTTAGCTGTGTTTTCACTAGATGCATTCACTATTTCTTTCACTATTTTTATCAATTCTTCTTTTACCTGGGCAAGTATTTCTGGTTTGAATTTCTCCATAGCTTTCCCTATTTGCATATTTATTTCATTTGATATCATTTCAGACATTTCAGGTGTATGGCTTCTTTTTTCTTCCATGTACACAGCTTCTAAGCTTTCTTGGGGAGGGCTAGGGCTTTGAGCCTGCCTTTGGTTCTTTCCTTTTGTCATTTTTCTATATTTCCTTACTTTGAGCGGTGTTCCAAAGCTTTCTCTGCATGTGTGGTGAATTACCTCTTACACCCTCTGTTCCTGGAGGGGCAGTGGCTCCCCCACAGGCTCTTGGCCTCCTCTCAGGGTCCTACCTCCCCTCTGTGGGCTCCTGGCTCCCTAATTTGTAAGGCAAATGCTGGGTGTTTTCACCTCGGAGCCTGTGGAATCTCAGACAGGCCAGGCCACCGTGCTTTGTCCCAGGCAGGTCTCCAGGAGGTTCCCTGCGAGTGAAGGGTGGGCCTACAGGTCCCAAAGAGTCAGGCCAAAATGCTGGTTTCTGCAAAGTTCATGGTCCCAAACAGACCTGGCTAAGATGCCAGTCTCCGCAATATTCCCAATCCAAACAGCCCGGGCCACTCTGCAGGTCCGAGAGGTTCAGTTCCCAAAGAGACAGGTCGTGATGCTGGTCTCTGGAAGATTTCCTCGGGGTGAAGTGCGGGGATACGGGCCCAAACAGACCTGGCCCAGATGCCGTTCTCCAGGCAGTTCCCTGTGGATGAAGGGCAGGCCTACCAGTCCCAAACAGTCTCGCTGAGATGCCGGTCTGCACATGCTTTCGATCCAAACAGCCTGGGCCACTCTGCGGGTCTGAGAGGTTCGGGTCCCAAACAGACAGGCTGCAATGCTGCTTTCTGGGAGAATTCCTGGGGGTGAAGGGTGGGGCTAGGGGCCCAAACAGACCTGGCCCAGATGCTGTTCTCCAGGCAGTTCCCTGTGGATGAAGGGTGGGCCTACCAGTCCCAAACAGCCGCACTGAGATGTGGGTCTGCACAGACTTTCGATCCAAACAGCCCAGGCCACTCTGCGGGTCCGAGAGGTTCAGGTGCCCTAGAGAGAAGTTAATAGCTATATATCTTTTACTACAATTAAAAACTATAAGCATTCACTGTAATTTTTGATCATACATCACGTGAGAATCAATGTCAGTACAGGTGGCTTAATCGGCAAGAGTTATTTGAAACCTAGCACCTTCAGAATTCCTCAAAATGTGTGGAGCAATTTCATTGCTCAGATGGGAGCAAGACTTTCAAAAATAGTGTAGTCTTCTCTGCTTGATTTCATGAAGGTCAGTGGTAGCCTTGTTCTCAGAATATTTTATTTGTCTTTTGTGCCTTCTCATTTTATAGGAATTATTTCACCTTATTTCAAATGTAGTGATTAGGATATTTACTAATGGTTGTGAAGCTGTGCCAGTCAGGTGACAAGAGTCATAACAAAGCTAGCTTAAATCCCGGGGTAAATTCCAGCGAAATATTTTAGTTTTTTCTCCTTTTCCACTGGCATATTCCCATATCATCCATGCTCAAGTAAGTATTCAATTCTTCTGAAGTTTAAGGGCCCTAACTCACATCAAGCTCAGCTGAGAACACTTATGAAATATCCTGAGCTAAACACTAGTTTAGCTAAACACTAGTACTTACACAGCAGACAGCAGCTTTAAGCAAGTCACTTGTGCTAATCCAGCTTTGGACACTTAATTATTACTTTTTTTCTATAAAAGGAATTTACTTATTTTTACTGTATATGTGTATATATCTATTTTATTTTAAAGAGGAAAAAACAAAAACATACAAGAAAACAAGAAACAAAAGAGACAAACAACAACAAAATTCCCAAAACAATAACAATATAGGCTTTCAAAACAAGATAATACAAACTTAACAATGGTTGTTATTTTGCATAATTATATTCAAAAGAATAACTCAGATTACTGCATATAGATATGCAAAATTGATACAATCCTATGACTATTAACTGCTCTGCTCCAAGAACTAATAGAATTAGTGGCACAATCACCAAATTTATATCTTTTTTCTTTTTCCTTCCTTCTTATCTGCTTTTCCCTATGTGAGTTATTTTTTCCCTTTGAGTAGTTTTTTACTCTTTTACAATATGTACGGAAGATTTTGGATCTTATTTACTCCTTCAGTTTCTTACACTAGGGAGACACTGAGAGAAAAATAAGGGAAACCATATCCTTCACAGTAGAATCCAAAAAAAAAAAAAAAAAAAAAAAAAATTAAAAAAAAAAAAAAAAAAAAAAAAAAAAAAAAAAGAAATACTTAGGAATCAACCTAACAAAGGAAGTAAAATATCTGTACATTGAAAATTACAGTACTGTGAAAAAAGAACTTGAAGAGGGTTTCAGAAAATGAAATGACATTCCATGTTCATGGATAGGAAGAACAAATTGTGAAAATGGCCATTCTCCCAAAATTGTTATACAGATTTAATGTAATTCCAATCCAAGTATCATTAACATATCTCATGACCTATTATTTATTAGTATTATTTGTGAGAATTTTGGTAGTGAATGATATTTATAGAACTCTGAATAGAAGCAACTTTTTCTTTATTTATGTTGTTTGTTTGACAAGCTCATGCTTCAAGTACATTATCAATAATAACCAAATACATAAAAAATAGGGTTAAATAATGATCATTAATAAAATCAAAGAAAAATTACAGAATAACACCAGATTAAATTATTATTATTACTTTTTTGTTTTTATGTTTTTTGTTTTTGAAGTACAATGGATGAATTCACAACTTCATCCATGTTATGAAGTTAAGTACATACTCTATAGAGTTACATGTCCAATAATATCTTTAATTTATTAATTTAATGTTAATGTTGAGACAGGGTGTTTTGCCTAGACTTCCCTAGAGCTCTCAATCCTCTTGCTTCAGCCTCCCAAGTTGCTTGTATTACAGCCTGCATCCCCACCCTGGAAAACCCAGCATTCTGTTTTCATAAGTATTCATGAAATGGTCCATGCAACCTGTGAGTAAACATAATATATGGCTGCTTACTCTTATCACAGCCACTTTCAGTGGTTTCAGTTAACAGTGATCAACCCTAACCTGAAAATATTAAATGGAAAATTCTAAAAATTAATAATCCGTAACTTTTAAATGGCACCGTGCTCTGAGTAGCATGATGAAAACTTGTACCACCCCTCTGGGTTCCCCCTAGGACATGAATCACTCCTTTGTCCAACATATCCACGCTGCATACCCAAGTTGCTTGTCAGTAGGCAGACCTCTCATTTATCAGTTTTGCATTTCACAGCATTAGTGTGCTTTTATTCAAGTAACCACTGCATAGTTCTCAAGGTTGCATCACAATATCTACATCATTTACTTACTTCCTGTCATTATATCATCTGAAAATATTTCCAAACAAGCATGAGGATAGTTCAAAATGAAATTTGGAGAGACTATATTCTCATAATTTTACTATAGTATACTGTGTTCTAATTTTCCTACTTACTGCTGTTAATATCTTTCTATGTTTAATTCATAAATTTAACTTTACCATGAGTATAAATGTATAGAATAAAGCATAGTAAGCCTACAGCTTGGTCTTGTCAACAGTCTCTGGCATCCACTGGAAATACTGGAGCATTTCTCCTGCAGAAAGCAGAATACAACTGCATGTATGAAACACAAAGATTAAGACATTTTTGTAACCAGGTGACTGAAGCATTACTCTACATCTATAAAGTTCTCAACTGCATTTGTGTAAAACTGTTTCTAAAAGTATTCACATTTTTGTAACTAATTTTCTTTTTGTCATAGTTTAATCTGTACAGAAATGTTAGAAAACCTTAAATAATGCTGAAAAGACAGAAATCAAGCTTCTAAACTTTTTCTTTTTTTCTTCAATTGATTTGTCTAGGTGTGTAACAAAACATGACACTAGTCAGTCTGTGCAGAAAACAACAAAGGCTTGCTATGTTACTGGTCCTCCCAGTATTCCCCTGGGATCTCTGTAAATGTATGTAGTATCACAGATGTTGAGTGCAACAGTAAGATGGTTATAGAATGGCTGAGGATGTTTGCTCTGGGGAGTAGGAAGACAAAGACCACGTCTCTCCACACATGCACACCCAACACTGTGCTGGTGACACTAGCCTGCCTTTTTTAAGGTTACAGCTCTATGGGAAATAACAGAAAGGTATTTTCTGGATGGGTGAAACAAAGTTTGAACTGACTCTCCCAATATTTTGTGGTAATACATTGCATTTTGTTTTATTTCCATTAGGTCTAAGTTTTTTAAAAACTTAAGATGAAAACATAAAGACAGAAAAATAAATTCTGGCTATAGTAATGCAACTCTGAGCACAGGTTTGAAATGTTCATATCTCATATGCAGACTAACTTCTATAATATCAACAGAAGAAAGATACATCAATTACAATTATTGTTTCATTGTATAACAGTCACTCTGGCTTTTATTTGTTCATTATTTTTTTAAAGATTTACTGAACTATTATTTGCATAACATTAAATTAAAATAATGTGTAGTTAACTATTTTTGTAAACTTACAGAGATATGCCAATATATTTACAAACTAAATTTAGACCATATCTGTGACCCATGGAAAATTTCCTTGGGCTAACTTTAAAGTTAATCCCTACTCCCAATCCAATCTGTTGATAATTTCTCACTGACTTCTGTCTCTAGTACTTTGTATCTTCTGGATAATTCTTATAAATAGGATCCTTTGCCTCTAGCTTAATTCATATATGTTTTTGTGCTTCATTCATGTTCAAGTATATAGCAGCATTCCATTAAATTTTAATTTTAATTTTATTTATTTTTTATTTTAAAGAGGGTAAAATTAAACACAACACAACAGAACAAAACAACGCAAGAAAGCAGTATAAGAGACAATAAATTTCAAAGCGAGACGATGAGAGAAATTCACTATCTATCATATTGTCTCTTGTTTTCTTCCAAATAGTTGTCCATATCTTCACACACAGAGAATTCACATGAACCAACATAGTATGGAACTGATCTGAACAGGATGAGGAAGGCATTTTAGGTCTTCAAGTACCAGACAATAGGGAAGCCAAGAATGGCTGTCATAGTGTTTCTCATTCTCTTAAAAATAGCTGTCCATACCTTCATGTATGTTGAACTTAAACAAAACAAAACAGGTTAAAGTCACTCTGAACAAAAAATGATACTATTTCTGGATTTCATATCATGACACTTTGGAATCAGCACTGGATACTCTAGAGTTTCTTTTCCTTCAAAGTAGTTGTTCATTTCATCATGTGTTATATAATTACTTCTCATAAACTGTTTATAAGTTCTACGCATGCATGAGTCTCTACATGTATATCTATCCTTTCTGTATTAGAGGGAAAAACAAAACAAAGCAAGACAGAACAAAACAAATTCCTACAAAAACATGAAACAAAAAAGTCACATAAAACTGCAATGCAAGGTGATCTACAATGGTTACTATGATGTCTCAGCAGTATATAAAAATATTAATAGAAACAAAACATTGGAGACATTATAAGATTTCAAAAGCAGGTAATAATCAAACCAGAGTGGGTATCCTAGTGAATCTTGTCATCTTCAGTATAGTTGCCTATACTGTTAGACTTGATACTATCAATTATAATAGATTCAAATAAAATCAGTCAATACAAAACAGCAATCTACAAAACCAGATTCAAATAAGATCAGTCATAATAATACAGTGTAAGTTATACAGGGCTTCAGATTAAGTTAATAGGAAATTAAGGATGATTATCATAATATATCCTGCTATTTTTGTGTAGTGTAAATAGACAAACTGGAACACAATATAATCCCTCTAAACAGAGTGATGAGAATAATGTAGATTTTAAATCCTGTTACACTATTAACAATATCCTCTGCCTTCTTTTTTCAGACTATTCCTACCCTGTCACTCCCACAGAGTGCACTGTCCATTTTGGGTCCCATTAACTCCCTCAGTTTTTAGATTGGGGGGAGCAACCTGCTATTTACCCTAACTGGTTCTGAACCTTCTGACTCCTGGGCTTGATCTTGAGTTGTATTCCTTTACCTATAAAAGGTTAAGGTTTTCCTTCATTATAGCTGAGTAATTCTCTACTGCACAAAAATATCATGTCCTTTCAACATATCTGCAGGTGCTGGTCAAGTTGCCTCTATTTCTCTCTGGTTCCCTGTCACATAGAGCATTGTTTCTTATATTTGACTTTCTGTCCATAAACCTTATCTCAGGTTAATTATGTTTCCAATACAGAGCATCTTGATGGACCTTATCTTCTGATCTACTCTGCCTGTGTTTCTTTTTGTTAGTATATCAAGGCCATCTATGTTAGAGATTACAGCAAACCTTCTCTGCCTCATTTCTGCTATTCTAATTTTTTGTTACAGTTTGTTTATTTTCCTCTTTCATTCCACTGTCTGACCCATTCATTGAGGCCTCTCTGCCACTGTTCCTGAAATCCTAGTTTTTTTTTCTCTCTCTCTAGAATGTCTTTCAGTATTTTTTGTAAGGTTGGATTGGTGGTCACGAATTCCCCCAGATCCTCTTTGTCATGGAAGCATCTTGTTTCTCCATTAATTTCTAGAGACAGTTTTGCAAGGTACATCAATCTTGGCTGGAGGTTATTTTCTTTCAGGGCTTGGATTATTTTGCTCCAAGCTCTTCTTGATTTGATGGTCTGTGTCGAGAAGTTTGCCATGATTTTGATGGGTTTTCCTTTATAGGTGATCTGTTTCTTTTCCTGATAGCTTTTAAAATTCTGTTCCTATATTGAATTTCTGGTATCTTGATTATTATGTGTCTGGGCGTAGCTCTGTTTTGGTTGTAGGTGGCTGGAGCTCTGTATGCTTCGTACATCTGTGTACATTTCCTTTTCCTATGCTTGGGAAGTTTTCCTTAATAATTTCTGTGAATAGCCTTTGTAATTCCTTTGTTTTGACTCCTGATTCTTCATTCCCATTTTTTATTCTAAGGTTATAGATCCTCTTGTCATCTTCTAGCCTTTGTATTGTTACTGCCTATTCCTTTGTTGTTTTTAAGAGATCTTTCCTTTCAGGATCACACATTGCAAACCTGTCTTCAAGTTTTGATATTTTATCCTTAGTTACTTTTAAGCAGTTTTGCCAGCTTTCAATGGAGTTTTTAGTTTCCTAGCAATCTCTTTGAATCTGCTTCAGGTACTCTAGGTTTTCTTTATATTTTTCATCTAATGTTTCTCTCTTCCTTTTGTGTTCCTCCATTGTTCTGTCTGTGTCTTCTTGGGAGGTGCTTAGCATTTCTTTTATTAATCTACTTATATCTTGCTTAACTTGAATTAATATTTCAGTTTTGATCTCATTTATGAGGTCCTCAAGATATCTCTTTATGTCCATTGATGCTGTGTTTGTTGTTGGATATTTGCTGCCCTCAATCTCTTTTGTATTTACCTCTCCTGGATCAATATTCTCAGGGTTAGGGGCTGGGGGATTTTTCTTATTACCTTCTCTCATCATGTTTTTGGTTCCTTCCATACAAGTGTATAGTGTAGTTCCCAGCCCCTTTCCTTGTTGGTTATGGTCCTTCTGAAACACGCAGGCTAGGGGTTTCTGTCCTCTCCAGTCCCCTGTCAGTCACTGAGGTGCAGGTAAGAGCAGTGTATGCTGGCCCCTCCCCTCTGGGCCAGGCACCTTTGCAGGCCTTCACTGAGTCAGTGTGTGTTGTGAGTAGGGAATTGGTTTGGGAAGACTTATTGGGTCCTGGTCAGGGGTGTGACCCAGGTCAAGCAGATCCCACCAATCTGCTCTGGGAGTGGAGCAACCAACTGAAGCCACTGCTGTTCCCAGTTCAGATCAGTCTTGTCCGACTCCAACATGTTGTCCAGTTGTGTGCTTCTTTCCCATGGGATGGTCTTATTCCCAGCACTCACTGTGGGTTAATGCTGGTCTCTCTCTGGCTCCATTCTCTCACAGCGGCTCAGGGAGAGTTGTGACTGGGGCAGCTCAGCTCCATGCATGGGCCACTCAAGCCAGTCACATTGGCACGAGTTCGAGCACTCAGGCCGGACTTGGCCACAAGAATTCAGGTGGTGAGAGCTCTGTAACTGTGATTTTAGCTTCACTAATGGTAGCCCTGGGACTTCGTATTTGAGCTCTTTTCCCTTCAGTTTCTTCCTGGGTTGAGAGAATCCATCTCCTGTCCAAATCTCTCCAGGATGTTTTATTCTGGCATCTGAGCTGTCTTTCTCAGAGAGGCTCTGTGTCCTGCTACTTATCAGTCTGCCATCTTTAGCTCCTCTCTTTAATTAATTTTAGAGGATCATTCTTATAATCATATGGACAGACTGTAATTTTCCTGGTCTTAAAAGTCTATGAGCAATAATCCCTCTCTTGATATCACGTTAAGTCCAACTAAAATTGTACTCTTCATAAAAATCCACAGAAGTATCTGTAACCTATTCCACATTTTTCTTTTAATTTTTGCCTTAGAACACTTTGAATAACCATTTTCTGCCCTTGTTCAAGAAATTAATGCTTTCACAGCCTACAGTGAATTAAATCTCAATTTCTATTTTATTTTACCTCACAGTGTGTTCTTAATACAGCAACTAGGAAAAAATCCTTTTCAAATGTAAATTGGATCACTTCATTCTCCTGTTACATATTCCTTCCCTTGCAAAACATATCAGAACCCTCATAATTTCCTACCTGATGTGAGTTTGTGTTATCTTTTGCTCCTTCTCTCTTGGACCATCCCACTCTAATATGTTTGAAATTACTAGTGGCTTAATGAATGTATATGGATTCATAGGTAAATGGATGAAGTTTGAAACCCCTATATTAAATGGAATAGGTCAGACACAGGCTTCAATATTATAACGTTTTCTTGTATGAGAAACCTAAAATGCAAGCAAAGAGCACAATAAAAGATAATAAAAGAAGAGAGGTATTTTTCAAATAGGAAAGGGTGTAAGCAATGGATACAGTAAAGAAAGAAGGGAGGAAAAAGGAATGAAAACAATGATAAAAAAAAAAGCAGAGATAGAGATTTGCAAATAGGAAGGCAATTAAGATTTGGAAAGGCCTGGAAGATAAGGAAGAGATAAGGGATGAAAAAAGAATTAAAACATGTTACATGCATGCACTGACTCTCCAATATAAATGTAATCTTTACATACTGTATGCATATACTAATAAAATTGTTTTCTGTAAATTAAGAATAGTTAATATTTATCATATACATTACAAATGTATAATGTAAATGTAATGTAAATCTTAAATTTTTAAATTTAATTTTTAAATTTTTATTAAATGTAATGTAAATATTTATTAAATTGTGCCTGTTTTGCACTCTCACAAGATATTCACCATGAAATACTATTTTGGGTATTCAAAATTACCATTTCATTCTTTTAAATTACATTAGGTATTTATATAAAAATTAGCTTTTTGCAGTCTACCACTAATTATATCCTTCAATGAAGAGAATGTTTTACATTTCTTTCCCCAAAATCCATGACTTTATTTGAAATTTGGGTACAGAATATTCTCTTTCTTTTAGGCAGGTATAAGGAACAACTTACTATAGAATTCATCAACACAAAACTTGCGTCTGAGGGTAGAGGTCACTGATGGGTGTGGACAGAGTGGGACACCATTGGTCTGAGGTCCACAGGTCCTTCTCCAATTTTTACTATTCACTTTTAGGAAATCAGTTGGTTAATACAAAAAAAATCATATTTAACTAAAAGTTTCTTCAACCAGATTTATGAGGCATTTTCTCAAATAGTATCTGATGTTTTTTTGGTAAAAATGATTTGACATGAGATCATCATATTTTTGGTCTAGTTAAAAATAATCTTACTTTTTTGTTTTTTCTTTGTGTAGTTAATATAAAGCAATGCCTCAAATTCTTGCTTATAGTTAGAGCTTGTGACTTCTCAGAAATTAGTATCATTCTTAATTTGAGCAAACCTAATATATATTATATTAGATTATATTATTGTTATAGCAATTTTTGAAACACATTAAATGGCAAGAGCAAAATATGTCATGCTCTGAGAGATACCTTTTCATCAAAACTCTTCACTTTGCCAAAATCTGCCTGTGCTACAGATGCTTCAGTTGAGAATTGAATTTGCTATTGCTATTACAAATATCACACAAAAATATATGATTAAAATTTCAGGTAAATCATGGAACTTCAGAGATACAAGATGAGGCTCAACAATAATAGAAAATTCAGAAATATTTCTATCAAATCAGAAAATGAATTAAATAGCACATAAACACTCAAATATCTTTCATATTGTGAAAAAGTAGGATCCTGGAATACAGTCTGGCTTTCTGCCAAAAATGTTTTAATGCTCCTGAAATTATTAATTTTCATACATGAAAGGAAGCAGAAAACAGGATTTCTAGCTTTGGAAAGATAACATCTCAGTGCACAGAAGTTACTACACATTTTAAATTAAACTTTATGGGATGTTGATGCAGAAATGTATCAGTAATAAAGACTGAATGCTTTAGGAGGTTTTTGGATGGCGTGGAAGGGAAGACTTGGTTAAAATGATGCTTCACTGAAAGAAAATTCCTATTTTGATTTCGGTGCATTGTGTCTAGAAACATAATGTGTTAGTTGCTAAGCAATACTGACATCTTTAGAGAATATCAAGGAAACACTTGGCCCAGGTTCACTTAATTTTTTCCCCTGTTATATATGGGAATCTTTTTCCTAAAGAAACAGTTAAAAAAATCACATGAATTGAAAACAAAAATAACACAAACTATAAATGCAGGGTATTTTTGTAATGTTAATAACCTTAAGTGCAGTTGAACACCTTCATAGAAACAGCCTAACTGTAATAGAGTAGACTATTTTCATGACATAATTTACTTTTATCAAATTAAACATGTAAAAAAGCTGAAAAATTTAAAATATTGTTTGGCTTGAATGGGATGAGATGTCATTGAAATTATACTTGGTTCTTTTGGACACCTACACTCATATTAAATTTAATATAACCTCCATGTCTTACTTATTAGTTTTTAGTGTGTGTGTGTGTGTGTGTGTGTGTGTGTGTTCCTTAGTACTAAGAGTTTTATTTCCTTACCCCTGAGTGTATTAAATCAATTTGGTCAATTATTATTGCCCTTTTGCATCTGAAAATCCTGTTTCACCTCATTAGTTAACTATAGCCATGGAAAACAAAGTCATTGATATATATATATATATATATATATATATATATATATGCTGTCATTTCATAAACATTTTATTTTTGCCTTTTAAAAAATGGGCTGATTATGGCTCCTATGTATTCCAGCTCCTGCTTCTATAAAATAAGCATAGCTGTTCTAAAGGGCTAATGTAAGGTTTAAATTTGGGTAAATTCCTTGGGACAGGACCAGTTACAAAGTAAGTATTCTGTAAATATTGTGTAGCATCAACATCTCTATTAGACTTTTGGAAAAATATTTTGAGACTTTTATCTTTAAACAAAAAATACAATAATGCCTGATATTCTAAGCAAATCAGCTGCATAACTATTAAATATTCAAACAGTTTGGGTCAATTTTAAAATTTTTGTTTAAATTGGATTCTTTAAAAATGTATCATATATTTTTTTTCTTTCTGGATCAAACAGAGTATGTGATAAAATAATTTAATTTCTTCTTGATTAGATCTTTCCTAAGGAGTAATTATTTTGGGTACTACTTAGTAGCTGTTTACTACAAGTCATGATCTATGCTAAGCATGCTACAAAAATTGTCTGTTCTTGTCTTCACTAAAAATGTACAAGATAGGTGTTATCAACACATTTATAGATGACAAAACAAAGATTTAGGAAGATTAAGAAAATTGCTTGTGGTTAGATGGTGTCTTGGTTACTTTTCTCTCATTGCTGAGACAAAACACCCGACACCAAAAATTAAGGAAGAAAAGGTTTATTTAGCATACAGTTTTTGGAGGTTTCAGTCCATAATCAGCTGGCTCCAAGGAAAGGTGGCATGGCACTGGGCAACATTTCGAGGCAGCAGCCAGAAAAAGCAGCCAGAGTGAAAGAGGGACAGAGCAAGCCTCTCCCCCACCCCCATGTATTGTACACAGGCCACCTGCCCCCTCCAGGGTGAGTGTAGCACTCACAAAATCTTCTCGACCTCCTCTTGCACAGGACTAGAACATTCACAACCTAAGAATCCTGGACCTGCTGAGTCTCCTGGTTAAACTTCTAAACTTCTCAAGTTGACACAATATATCAAACATAACAGAGGGTGTAAATAGCACTTATATTTTAAACCCAAATTTCTAAATGTTCAGGTTTAGTTATTATAAGTATACTCTGTTAACATTTGAAATAAATAACAAACACTTCATTAGTTTTGTGACATGTTTTCCAAGCTTCTTTCATGTATATTATTTCTCATGAACAGGCAAACAGAATTATCATGTTCTATTTGCATATGGTAAAACTGTAAATGAAAGATATTATATGATTGGCCAAATTTGTATACTAATTAGTAGATAATTGACACTTTTTTCTCAATGTAAAGGGTAATATAAATCAGGGATAAAATGTGTGAGGTGTTGTAGACTTAATGTGCACTTAAGTGAATGAGCTGGGATATATTACTGATTAACAAGACTACTTTTTGTTTTTAAATTTACTATTTGTAAACTTCTAGTGCATTACTATATTTATAGTGTTTGTATAAAAGAATCTCTTGCTTTAGCACATTACAGTTGTATTTACTACTGTTTTATGAAGTTTGTTTAATGGAATATAGACAAATAAACAGAACAAGACAGTAAACAATTTGATACAATATCAGTTTTGTCATGGAAGAATGTTTGCAAGTGCTGAAGAATTTAACTACTGGGCAACTGGCACCATGATTTTTGCTTTTCAATATTTGAAAATCTGAGAGAAGAAGAATTAGTCTTTTTGTTTCCTACAGATACAAGAATATGTTAGTACAATTGAATAAAGGCAATATTGGATTTAAACATAAGGAAGAGATACCTCGGAAAGTTACTTAGCAATGTAATCAACTGCTTGTATGATTGAGAATCCTTATCCCTAAAAATTTTGTTTTATTTTCTTAAATAATCTGTAGGCTATACAAAAGTGTGTCAAATGTACACATTGATGACAATTTTGATTAAATTTTTTACCAGACAACAGATAAGTGATTATTAACCTCAACTTTCAATTTCTCATAAAAATGAGAAGCTAAACCTGAAATTTCCAAATCTCATTTGAGCATTTAAATTCCAATGTTCTTCCCATGTTGAGATCTTCTTGGACTGATTAGTAAACAGTCTTATTATGTCAACTAGCATTTCACAACTTTTTAGCTTCTCTGGTGTGCGCAATCATTAGGGGAAAAAGCTAAGCAATGGGAAAAAAACCCCACAAATCCTTAAAGTTTATAAATGGTACTTTTGAAGTTCATTTGAATATTTATGCTCCATTATGTAAAGTCTTTACTTTCTTACTTTCCCTCCTAATGGTTTACTCAAAGATTGATTGACTGACTGATTGGTTGATTGATTGATTGATTGATTGATTTAGGTACCAGAAATCAAACAGAGAACCTTTGGCTTGCCAGGTAGGCACTTACACCACTGAGCTATCTCCCTGTATACTGAAAGATTTATTGAAATTGATTTAACTATTTTTTCTCTTGAAAAACAACTCTCATTCTCTTCTGCATTTTCTTCATCTGACTAGACTTCTTACTATACTATTTGTTTCTTTGGTTTTTTTCTTTGTTCTTTTCAAGATAGGGTTTCACTATACAGTTCAGGCTGGTCTCAAACTTTCAGTGATTCTCCCATTCAGCCTCCTGAATCCAGGGATTATGGGCATGCATCACTCTGTACTATTTGTTGAGGTAACTTCTCTTGGAAATTCATGAAGAAACTGTCAATTATTTCATACAGATAAATTATCAGTTTCTGCCTGTAAACTCACTTTCACTTGTTTCCACACTTACTCCTTGAAATTCACTTCTATTTATCTTTCTCTTGAGTTGAATCACCCTTGGTGCCATTGTGGTCCAATGCATGGGGACAGGACCAGCAACAATGGCATCATCTAGCTATAGTTATATGCTGGAACTCCAAGCCCTTTTCTCTGAGATCTAGGGGATCAGAGTCCACATTGTAACAAGATTCCAGAGTTATCACACACTAAATTATGAGAGACAGTACTTTATGTCTATGCTTGAGTATTTTTAAGTCTTCCAAGACTAAGCATCTATCTTTATGTTTGTTTGTCTGACAGATCATTCAGTAATTCCTTCATTATAGCATTGTTTGTTGGGAATCTTATGTGAGGAGAGCACTGTTCTGCATAGTAGCTACATAGCATTTAAAAGAATATTTAAAACTCTGATTTTTAGAAAGTTTGTATTACAACAATGAGCAGACAAAGAAATTATTTCAAGTACATATGATATAATAATTTTGTGCCTAGTCTGCAGTTTATTCTTAATTTTTAAATTTTCTTTGAAAAATCATCAAATGTTGCTCTTTGGAACCCGAAACTCCTGGACCGTAGAGTGGCCTGAGCTGTTTGGATTGAAAGTCTGCGCAGACCTGCAACTCGGCGTGACTCTTTGGGACTGGGAACTGCCTGGAGATCGGCATCTGGGCCAGGTCTGTTTGGGCCCATAGCCCCGCCCTTCACGCCAAGGAAGTCTCCCAGAAAGCAGCATCTCGGCCTGTCTCTTTGGGACCCGAAACTCTCGGACCCGCAGAGTGGCCCAGGCTGTTTTGATTGGGAATATTGTGGAGACTGGCATCTTGGCCAGGTATGTTTCGGACCGGGAACTTTTCAGAAACCAACATTCTGGCCTGACTCTTTGGGACCTGTAGGCTCTTCACTCACAGGGAACCTCCTGGAGACCTGCCTGGGACAAGGCACAGAGGCCTGGCCTGCCTGAGATTCCACAGGCTCTGGGGTGGCCACACCCAGCATTTGCCTTACAACTTAGGGAGCCAGGAGCCCAAGAGGGGAGTTAGGACCCTGTGAGGAAGCCAGGAGCCTGTGGGGGAGCCACTGCCCCTCCAGGAACTGAGGGT
>PVJX010040478.1:0-15175 GCA_004027295.1 Dolichotis patagonum | reverse complement strand
TTGTTCATTTCAACATGTGTTATATAGTTGGTTCTTGTAAACTGTTTATAAGCTCTACACATGCATGAGTCTCTAAATGTATATCTATCCTTTCTGTATTAGAGGTAAAAACAAAACAAAGCAAGATAAAACAAAACAATTCCTAGAAAAGCATGAGGCAAAAAAGTCACATAAAACCGCAATACTAGGTGATCTACAATGGTTACCATGATATCTCAGCAGTATATAACAACATTAATAAAAATGAAGCATTGGAGACATTATAAGACTTCAAAAGCAAGTAATAATCAAACCAGAGTGGGTATCTTAGTGAATGTTTTCATCTTCAGTGTAGTTGCCTATACTCTTAGACTTGATGCTATCCATCATAACAGATTTAAATAAAATCAGTCAATACAAAGTAACAATCTAACAAACCAGATTCAAATAAGATCAGTCATAATAAGACAGTATAAGTTATAAAGGGCTTCACGTTAAGTTGATAGGAAAATTAGGGGTGATTACCGTAATATGTCCTCTTATTTTTGGGATAGCTGACCATGTCCTCCAGTGTAGCGTAAATACACAAACTGGAACAGCACATAATCCATCCAAGCAGAGTGTTGAGAATAATGTAAATTTTAAATCTTGTTACCCAATTAACAATATCCTCTGCCTCCCTTTTTTAGACAATTCCTCCCCTTTCACTCCCATGGGGTGCACTGCTTGTTTTGGGTCCCACTGCCTCCCTATATAGAGCATCTCAGTGGACCCTATCTCCTGATCTACTCTGCCTGTGTTTCTCTCTGTTAATATTTCAAGGCCATCTATACTAGAGATTACTTCTCTGCCTTATTTCTGCTATTCTGTTTTTCTGCCATTGGTTGTCTGTATTTCTGTTCCACTCCACTACCTGTCCTGTTCACTGAGGCCTCTCTGCCACTGTTCCTGAAATGCTCCTATTCTTGTTCTCTCTCCCTAGAATGTCCTTCAATATTTTTTGTAGGGTTGGACTGGTGGTCACAAATTCTCCTAGTTCCTCTTTGTCATGGAAGCATCTGGCTTCTCCATTAATTTCTAGAGAGAGTTTTGCAGGATACATCAATCTGGGCTGGAGATTATTCTCCTTCAGGGCTTGAATTACTTCACTCCAAGCTCTTCTTGACCTGATGGTCTGTGTTGAGAAGTCTGTCTTTATAGGTGATCTTTTTCTTTTCTCTGATGGCTTTTAATATTCTGTTCTTATATTGAATTTATGGGATCTTTATTATGTGTCTGGGTGTATCTCTGTGTTGTAGGTGGCTGGAGTTCTGTATGCTTCATACATCTGCATATCATTTCCTTTTTCTATGTTTGGGAAGTTTTCCTTGATAATTTCTGTGAATAGCCTTTGCAGTTCTTCTTTTTGATGCCTGCTTCTTCATTCACATACTTTATTCTTAAGTTATAGATCCTCTTGTTATCCTCTAGTCTTTGTATCTTTACTGCCTGCTCCCTTGTTATTTTTAAGAGATCTTCCCTTTCATGACCCCACATTGCAAGCCTGTGTTCAATTTTTGATAGTCTATCTTTGGTTTCTTTCAAGCAGTTTTGCCAGCTTTCTATGGAATCTTTAGTTTGTTGATAATCTCTTTGAATCTGCTTCATGAATTCTAGATTTATTCTGTATTCTTCATTAAATTTTTCTTGCCTTTTGTGTTCCTCTATTCTTCTGTGTCTTCTTGAGAGGTGCCCAGCCTTTCTTTTGTTAATCTACTTATCTCTTGTTTAATTTGAATTAATATTTCAGTTTAAGAGGTCCTGAATATATCTCTTTATGTCCCCTAATGCTGTGCTTGATGTTGCATTTTTGCTGCCCTCAATCTCTTTTGTATTTACCTCTCCTGGATCAATGTTCTCAGGGTTGGGGGCTGGGGGTTTTTTCTTATTTCTCCCTTTCGTCATGTTTTTGGTTCCTTCCATACAAGTGTACAGTGTAATTCCCAGACCCTTTTCTTGTTGGTTAAGGCTCCTCTAGAGGGTGCAGGCTAGGAGCTTTAGCCCTCTTCAATAGGTTATCAGAGATTAAAGTTCGGGCACAGGCAGTGTGCGCTGGCCCCCCTCCTATCTGCCAGTCAACCTTTGCAGGCCTTCACTGCATCCCTGTGCACTGATCTCAGGGAATTAATTTGTAGCAACTCACTGGGTCCCCACCAAGGGTGTGGCCTAGTCCAAGCAGATTCCACCAATCTGCTCGGCGAGGGGAGCAATGAACTGGAGCCACTTCCTTATGGAGTTAGGGCTCTCCTGCCCAAATCCAACATGTCGTCCAGTCGGTTTCCCCTTTCCCGTGGGGGTGTCTTATTCCCATCACTCACCATGTGTTGATGCCGGTCCCCAAGAACTGCTGGGCTCACTGACCTCCAACTTCAGTGCGGTGGCGCATGGTCCCTTGGGTGGGTCGTGTGCAAGGCTGGTCTGGGTGAGCTGCACGCAGGGCTGTTCAGCTCCGTGCTCTGGCGGCTCAAGCCAGTTGCTTTGGCTCGGATTGCTGTGTCAGGTCTCTGCCAGGGATTCAGGTGGCTCAAGGAGGGCGCTGTGTTCGCTAATCTTAACTTCTCTTATGGTAGCCCCAGGACCTCATATTCGAGCGGTTTTTTGCACTTTAGTTTCTTCATGGGTTGTGAGAGTCCATCTCTCTCTGTTTGGGTCTCTCCAGGGTGTTGTATTCTGGCATTAAAAGCTGTCTCTCTCAGAGAGTGTCCCTCTCCTGCTACCTACCAGTCCGCCATCTTTGCTCCCACATTATAGTTGACTTCATTAAACAGAAGCCATACAGAAACACTTTCAAGACAGGTCCCTCTTAACATGATCTTTCTGCAAGGCCACAAGGAAACGTCATCTCTGAGTCTTAGAGAGTTTTTGTTTAAAGGAGTGAATTTATAATACTTAGTTTTGAGATCTTTGAGGATTTTTGTTAAGTGAATTATTTCCTTAGATACTGTCTCAAATCTTTCTAAGGTTTTAACAGATCTTACAGACACTCCCTGGATTTAGTCTTTGCTGTGAAATCATTACTTAATTTGAGAATCTCAGAAGAACTCAGAATGAGAAATAATATCATTTTTGAACTCAGTAATTCTAGAATTCTTTGTATTTAGTGTTTCCATCTTTTTTGGTTCAGCTCATCTTTCCTCTTGCATTTTACTATAAGCAGCAAAAAGAAGTCAGTAGGCGCTTTTAGCACCCTTCCTGGAAATCTCCTTAAGTAGATCATCTAGTTCATTAGCCACATTTTCTACTTCCCATGACTGCAAGCAGGAGTACTGCTGCCCCGTAAACAGTTACGGGGACATGTGTCTCTCAGGGGGAAATAAGACAGGAGATTAAGGTGTGGCAAAGCTGGCTGGTGAAGTAGGCTGACCTGTTAACTGAAATCCAGGACACATTTCCAGAACTGTTCTCAAAGCCCTCACATGGGCTTCTTGTGAGAACTCTAGTGGGGTTTTGATAGGCTGGTCTAGATCTGATGTCTGCTTGAGGACTGGGATGCAGAAAGGATGGACCACTCAGAAGAGTTTTTGCCACTGTGTTCTTTTACTCTTGTACAAATTGTCCATCCTCACACTGTAGGGTATACTTCTTTTCCTTCTTTAACTTGGCCCCAATTCACTCTGCAAAGCCTGTTTCTTTTCCTACCTTTAATACAACTTTGCTATCTTTAAAAACAAACAAACAAACAAACAAACAAGCAAACAGTACTGCTAAATTTTCTGCTACTATGTCACATGGTAACTGTTTCCTTCAGTTTTTAATAATATTTATTTTCCTCTATTTTCTTTCCTTTATTTTTTAGAGCTGTTTTAGTTTCACAGCAAAATTAAACAGGAAGTAGAGTTCCCGGATGTCACCATTCCCCACAGATGTACAGCCCCCTCCATCAGCTTTCTATACCAGAGTGATATATTTTGTTCCATTTGTTTTTCATCAATTTGAATCTTTTCATTAGTGCATGTCCTCAGTGTACAATGACCAGAATTATGCCTTCATTCAATCAGTAGAATGTCATGGATGCATTGTCATCCACCAAAGTTCACAGTTTGCATTTGGTTCAGCCTTGGGGCCTTGGATAAAGGTTTAATGACATAAGTCTTTTATTGTACACCACATAGAGAATTTTACCCAGAATTTTTACTGTTCTAAAAATCCACTGTTCTCTGGTAAGTCATCCCTCTTTCTTCACTGCCACTTGGCGTATATATCATGTGATTGATGTATTGAGTGAAGTAGGTATTCAAAATTCCTCCATGCCTTTTCATAGCTTGAGAGCTAATTTTTTCATTTCTTCCTAATACTCCAGTGGTAGATGGTCCACAGTTTAGTCATTCATTCACTCAATTTCTTTTCTTTTTTTCCCCCACTCATTTTCTTTTAAATGTTCATTGAAAACTTCTTCAACATAGAGGATAACTTATTTGGAATTTTTTCAAAGTCCTTAGGCTGACACTAACATTCTTTTCAAGGTCCTTCTTGTTCTGCCTGTTACCTCATATCTAATCGGTCCTTTATGTTTCCAGTTTTTATCACAGTAGTATATCCCATTTTCAGGCATCAAAATATCTGTACCAGTCAGGAGATGCTCAGAGAACTGTATATGTATATACACACAACTAGATTCCTTACTATGTAAAAATCAATTCAATGTGCACATATATACTATAAATGTATTTTTAAGGGATTTGACTATGTAATTGTAGAGCTGACTGCATCACTTACATGAGGATGCTATTCCTGTATCTGTCAATGGAGCCCTATGCTTGCAGGGCAGGGAGCTAGGAAAAAAAGGAACAGTGTGTCCTAAAGACAGACTGGCAGTGAATCCGTCTTTCCCCAACTCTAAATCTGTAGCTTGATTGATTTATATGGTCTGCAGGAGAACCTGGCAGCCTTTACCATAGATCTAAACATGCATCTGGCACAGGTCTTGGAGACACGGGAACAGATGGTCTAGGAGGGCGTGGAAAAGCTGTGTGCTTGGCTGCTGCCCAGGATAACCAGGTAAGCAGGATGAGTAATTTGCCTGAGCTGCAACAGTGCCCGGAAGCTTCCCCGGACCTACTCAAGAGTGTGGGAGGAGGTGGCAGCCACCTTCCTGCCGTGTGGATGCCTCTTGTACTCCATATTCTCCTGGTCCTCCACAGGGAAGGGAATCCTGGGACAGTCCACTAAATTGACACAACACAAATACAAATCTACTGGACTTATCTTTATCTTGTCTTTCCACACTCCAAAAATTATTTCTTCATAATTGCAAAATTTTTGCATGTTGGTTTAACTGCCTAAATTCAATTAAATCTTTGTTATTTCAGGATTTTTCTCTCCAACATGTTCAACTCCTTTTTGGTCTTTATTGAATTTCTTATAGCAGTGCTTTTAGTTTCTTCTAGTCTTGTCAGATCCTTATTATTACCCTATGCTGTTGTCTCCTATTGCCAAGAGCAATTAAAGTGAAGACATATAGGCTACACCAGTGAATCTCAGACCTTAGAGTGACTGAGGCTCACTTAATAAGACCAAGTACATCTCAGTCATCTTAAGGTGTGAGCCCTCATGAAGCCATAGATTTCTAGGTCTTGCTCTAGGAGTTTTTAACTCTACTCTGCTAACCTACTGATCTAGATGGAGCATGAAAAGGAAAGTTTCTAGCAAGTTTCCATGCGCTGCTACACTATAAAAACCGATGGTGGTAAGGTAGGGATGGGGCTGGGGATTGAACCAGGCTGTATTGAACACATTGTCATCATAATGATGGGGTTTTGGGAGAAGAACCTGCCCAAAGTGGCTAGCACTTTAAACATTTGGGTAGGTTTCCTCTAGCCTGGTTTTGTATGCTCTACTATAACAAGCATTAGTTCTAAGAGTTTCCAGGAAGATCTTGAAACTAATCCATGACTATTTTGATTTTGGCAAGAAAAAATATGCTTGAGTGAATGCATATCTAAGCCATTGATGAAATGATGAAGATGTGAAGAAAAGCCTTTAAAATTTTTCCAACTTAGTGCAGCCTTTTGGAAATTGCTTTGCTGTGAACTGTTTCATTTGCATGACAGCTGATATACCTCTCCTCCTCCTGGCCTTATATTTTGTTGGTGTTAGACATGTAGCATGTCTTATAAGCACTGCACATCTATAGTAAAACTTTCATACTCCAAAAATATTATTTTTCTACTGTTCATACAGTGAACAAGAATCTACAGATAAATAAAAATTTGTGTCTGAGATTCTGATTGATATTCAAATCTCTTCTCAGACATAGTAAGTGCATTCTGATGGAAGTTAACAAGAGACAGTCTTTTTGTCTTGTTTTTTGTACTGGGGACTGAACTTGTGACCTTTACACTGAGCTACATCTCTAGCCATTTTATTTTTTATTTTGAACTAGGTCTCACTAAGTTGCCAAGTTACTGAGGCTGGCCTTGAACTTGCTAACCCCTGCTTTAGGTTCCCAGAGCGCTGGCATCACAGGCATGCACCACTGCCCACTGCCCATGGCTGGCTTAAGAGGCAATTCTTTTTCATAAACACATTTTTATTTTCATTGCTACATAATAATTACAGTTTTGGGACTCCGTGTGCTATTTCCATACATGCATACAGCATGTGATGATCAGATAAGGGTAACTTTCGTATCTCTCCTCTCAGACATACATCATTTCTTGAAGTTGGGAACATTTGAAATTGTTTCTACTAGCTATTTTGAAATATGCTATTAGTGATTGTCAACCATAGTTATCCTATTGTGCTATAAAACATTAGCACTCAGTGGTTCTATACAGCTGCACCTCTGCAGCCATTAGCCATCTTCTTTCCATATCTGTTCCCCTCATCCTGACAGACTCTGGTAACTACTGTTGTAATCTCTACTTTGTGATCAGCTCTTAACCTCTATAGATAAGTGAGAACATGTAGTATTTATCTTTCTATAAAGTGGTAGGTTTAGCAAGAGCACAGTATAATGAATTTAAGAGTGGCTCCTTTTCCTAAAGAAAACTCTAGCCAAAAATTAGGAGATAAGTTCTAGCTTCTTATCTGCCATTAATATGCTGTAAGACTTGAGCAAATCATTTAAATTTGCTGGCCTCTGTTTTTTGGATTGTAAAACAAAGTAGATAGATGAGATCATTCCAAAAGCAGTAAGTTTAAAGTTCAATGACAATTGTAATGGGAATATAGGTTAACTAAATAACAAGATTGATGTCATTATTCTGGGAAGTCATACAGAGGCTTATTAAAATGAAAAAAATGGAAAAAGATCGGAATGACCCATGGCTTTAGAACCTTGATCAGAGTCTCACAGACAAACTAATCTTCTATGTGATTTGCAGTGAACTTTTAAAGGAAGGTGGGAGACAAGCTCTAAGGCCGTACATCTTGGCATATCAGTCTCTTGCGTAATGTAATTTTCTGTCAAAAGCCAAAGTCAACAATCTGGCAAACAAAAATAAAACTATTGAGTCAAAGTTTCAATGCACAAGAGATTGTGGCAGGGCAAGTTTGTGGAGGAATTCAACAAATATCTAGATTACTTACTACATTTATTGATTGAAAATTAACTATGAGGCTCTAAAAAATTTAACATAAATGTACACCATGAAGGCAGTTCTTTGGAATCTGGCTACATAAATTGGTGATGACAATTAAATGAAATGATTTTTAACCTATTTTTTCCAATATAAAGTCATTGATAATTTAGATTGATTTTTCTGGAGTAACTATATTATTTACTGCTTCAAGAAGTGGTTGCAAATTAAAAAATAGATTGTGTTTTTTGAAAGGAGAAGTGAAGATTTATAAGTAAAATTTAGATTAATCTCTCTTTTCAATCTCAAAGGCTCCAATCACAAAGTAATAATAAGCAAATGTTTATGTATGTGTTGAAATATCACCTGTACCTCATAAAATATGTAATATTGTTACATGTTAGTGAAACATTTAAAAATGTTAAGGATATTTAACAATTGTTAAGGTACTTTACTTTGTACTCCATAAATACATATAAGAAAAATAACTAAATCTAAGTGTTTAAGTAATTTGTCCAAGATAAAAATCCTAGTAAATAGTAAAAGATCTGAATCCATGTCTACTAATGTCAAATATGAAGTGTACCTTATTCCTTATGATTCCAAGACTAGGAATAAAAAATAGGGACTTAATTGGGAAACAGAGATAAGATTATTAGATGAAGCCTCTTCAGCAATAAGCCTTTTCATTACTCTGAATCATTAGAATTCTGGTGAGTATCAAAACTGCCAAGAAGATTTTTGACAACAATCTTCCTCCACACATTTTTCCATCACACCCTTATTCCTGACAAACAAGAACAAGAAATTTATAGAACTGGAGACTTTTCAGAGCCAAGTTGACTGAGTTATGAAGCTGTGGCACTAAAAATAGACTCTTTTAGAAGGAAACAAGTATACATAGTCCTACAGAGTGCTTTGGTTGGTAACAGACATAATTCTGACATGATTTGCTACATAATTTGTGGGTCTCAGTGCAAATAAAAATTTGTAAAAGTGATTTATTTCAAGACAAAGATAAAAGATTGGGCCTTGTGTGAAGGTGCATACACTGGATGCTTTGAAGTTTGTGCTGGATCTTAAACTCAGAGATAATAATAAATTATGTCTCTTAGTTTTTGAAGTTGATCCACATTGAAGACATCTTGCTTTAAAAGAATGATAGTTTACATTCATTAATAAGATCATAGAATGAAGGGTGAAGTTCACGTTAAATTTAAAAAAATTGTAGTGTACATAACATCTGCAGGCATAGACAAGCTCTAGGATGATCTTTGTTTCTTGGTGGGACAACGGCGAGAATGGTATAACAATAACTGTTTCCTTTAATCACTGAAAGAGAAGTAGAGTTCATAATGATCTCAACTGTTCAGAAACTGCATATGACATTATGAACAGAAAAGGTAACAGGAATGTGAAAACACATTTTTGTGTATCAGCAACATAAAATGTTTTTCATTTTCTCTCTTTCTGAGACCCTGGAACTGTAAAAAAAAAAAAAAAAGTGGAGAAAAAAGCAATTTTCTTTTTGAAGAACTGGTAACTTGGCTTACATTTTTACCAAACAGATTTTTAAAGAAATCTATTGCTTAACCAGGAGGTCAATGGAAAAGACACCATGTAACATGCAATTTTTCTTAAAATTAATCGCTTGATGCACATATATATGAGTGACATGATGCTTTAAAGTAGAACAAGCAAGTTGCTCATTTACATGCAGAATTTTTAATGTACTTGATAGATAATTGCTGTATTTTTGTTCTGAAATTTGCTTTTGAAAACTAGGTACATTAGCTACACGTATCCCTGAAACAAAAACTGCTTTATCCTGGTAATTTTGTAAGTGAGTAATGCAATGTTACTTCCAGATGATGCAGATGACTAACCGAGGGTCCTCCAGTTACCGAAAAGGACTGACATTTTAGAGGAGACTTTAACTATAATATTTAAGAAATTATAATAAACTACTAATGATACAATTTAATTTTATAGCAGTTTAAGAAGCATTGCAACATTTGGCCTATATTATATTCTAAAGAGCATTTGATAGTTGCTCATAAAGTTAAACACACACTTATCATATAACCAAGCAATCACACTCTTAGGTATTTCCCAAGTGAATTAAAAACTTAGGAAAATCTACATGCAAATGTTTACAGAAGCTTTCTTCAGAATCATTAAAAGCTGGAAGCAGTGAAGATGTTTTGCATCAGGGAAATGGATAATCATCGGTGGTACATCCATTTCATGGTACAATATTCAGCAATATAAAGGAATAAACAAATTAATTCATACAACATGATGGATTTTGGAATGAATTTTGCTAAGTGAAAGAAGCTAGACCCCAAAGGCTATATATTTTGGCATTTCATTCGTACAATAATCTGGAGAAGGCAAAACTACAGATACAAAATAGATTCATGGTTGTCAAGGGCTAGTGAAGTTGGGGAATAGATGACTAAAAGGGGACATACATGAAAAATTTGGGGTGGTGGAATTAGTCTATGTGGCATTGGGGGGTGGTGTGTGCATAAATAAATTTAAAAAAAAAATCTACAGAACTGCACATCATATACTGCGATCTTTAATGTATGCAAAGTGAAAAAAAAAACCAACCAGATTGTCAGAGATCCTATGATGGAATGCAGATTGTAGTAGATGAATCTGAGACAGATATACACCATAACAACACCACAGAGTATAAGGTTAAAAGAGCTAACCTAAATAAATTAGAAAATTAATCTTTGACTGGAAATTGTATGGATAAGACCAGAAGAAGTAAACCTAAACACTGTATTCCAGTTGCTAAATTTGTTTCTCATGGGTGTGTATATGGTTTAACATTTCTGAAGCAGATTTGCATTTACACTGGGATTGAAGAGATAAGAAAGAGGCTGGTTGATGTTGTGTTTATCACTTTTGAAGTGAGATGTCTCAGGCAAGCAAGAGGCCAAGGTTACAAGGAACCCCATGGTATTAGAGTTGAGGAAATCAGTACAAATGTATGTATGCATAGATAATAAATACTCAAAGGGACTAACACAGCAAAAAGTTTTAGATATGTAAGCATTCATGGATATCTGTATCTATCTGTCCCTATCTCTTTAACTATATCTATATATCTATGTCTGTATTTATGATCTAGCTCTGTCTATTGAGAAAAATTTAGAAGCAGTGACACTCCAAGAGAGACAAATACTTAGTATATTGACCTTGTTTTCTAAATACAATTTTCCAATAAGTGAAACCAGAGATCTTTGGAGAAATGACTGGTTCTAGGATTAGGCAAGGAAAATACAAGATGAGCCTAGAGCATATTTTAGTATGAAAAGTAAGGATGTTGTCAAAATAATTAAAGAATGTGGTATTACTAGGAGGCAAACTAAAGGAATGGCTAGCAGGTGAAACTGAATAATTTGGGCAACAAAATAATTTGCTGTAGGATTTTGATATGAAATATTATATATAGGAGCTGATCAAACCTCTTCCTGTGAGCCAACAGTGGCCATGCATCCTGAAAAGAGAACCAAAAATCCAACCCTTTCCTGTGAGTTAGAGGTAGCCATGCATACCGGGAATAGAACCAAGAAGAAGTTAACCCCTTCCTGTGAGCCACCAGGGGTCATAGGCCAGGCCAAGCCCTTCTTGTGAACCAGGGGTGGCCATGCATCCCAGGAAGAGAACCAAGAAGAAGTCAACCCCTTCCTGTGAGCCAGTGGTGGTTGTGACGCATGCCAACCCCTTCCTGTGAACCAGCTGATATGCTGGCTGAGAGATAAGAAGTGCTGAGCTTCCCCCCACTCCAAGCAACTGGCTGATTCAGAGAAACAAAGGCTGACATGAAGCCATTGATGTAAAAGTACAATTTAATGCCCATATTGTTTCATTGACTTTGTAGGCCTAAAACTAGTAGTCTGAGCATCTATTTAGAGGATAACAATATGCAATATAGCAACTGTGGAAATTTCCTTCTGAAGGTGGTAGCCATTGTTAATTTCCTATTATCTTATTTTAAAGTCCTGTATCATTTTCATTGTTTTGTTTTAATCTGTTTTGTTTGATTTTATTATAACTGATGGCAGAGGCAATTATTTTGAAGATAACAAAGTGCATTATGGTAGCCATTGTTGATTTCCTGTTATCTTGTTTTGAAGTCCTCTGTCACTTTCATCACTTTATTTTGATTGGTTTTATTCTGTTATGTTTTGTTTGATTTTATTATATGTGATGGCATAGCAGCTATGTTGAAGATAACAAGATATATTATGGTATCCATTGTTGATTTCCTACTATGTTGTTTTGAAGTCCTATATCAGTTTCATTGTTTTGTTTCAATTGGCTTTATTCTGTTTTATTTTGTTTGGTTTTATGTTTTTTAAAATAAAATAAAAAATAAATATTATATATAATAGACATATGCATATTGATAGACATGGAAGACTGAATGAAAAGTCAATAAGCAAGAAGAAACAATCTTCCTGACAGAAGAGTTCCAACTTATGTATGTAGATACTTCTTATTCCCCTTTGAAATATGATTAGATTCATTGATTTACTTTTGAAGACTCGAAAGGTGAATGTGAAAACAACTTATGTTGAAATCCTGATGAACACTACTTTAACCTTGTGACCAGAGCTAACTTCACCAGTGATGTCATATGAATGTCATGTCCCTATGTGTGATCTACCTTGGTGGCATTCTTTCCCAAAACCTATAACCCCAGGCCAATCATGAGAAAAATCATCAGACAAAACCAAACATAATTCTAAGAATACTATAAAATATGCAGTGGGTACTCCTTTAAATTGTTGAGGCTGTGAAAAACAAGAAAAGACTGAGGATTTTTCACAGGCCAGGAACACCAAGGTGACATGACAACTAAAAACAATGTATTCTGAATGGGGTGCTGCAATAGAAAAATAGCATGAATAGAAAAGTGAATTGAAAGTAATGCATTTATGCAGAAGATTGAAATTACTGAATTTTTGCATGAAAGTTATGTGTGCTACCTAGAAAAATTTAAGGAACAAAAATTTGAAGAGAACACATTTCATTATGTTCCATTGTTACAGGGCATTCCAAAAATGGGTCACTAGGCATGGAAAGGCTAAAATAGATATGGAGTTTATTTCATAACAATGTACCAATATTGAGTTATTGTTTTTGCCAAGTGTAATATGAAAGTGTAAGATGATAATGTTAGGTGAAAGGAAAACTGCGAAGGGTAAATGAGAACTCCACGCTATCTTTATAAATCTTTTCTGTAAATCTTAAAAACCAAGGAGTTTATTTACAAAACAATTCTGATGTTAAAATCTTCATTACTTAATTCATTCAACGAATAGCTACGGAAAACCTACTACCATGTATCTAATCACTGTTTAATAATGATCAACAAGTCAAGTGCTAGTCCTGTTTTCCCAGAGCCTGCAGGTTTGTGTGGATAAAGCTAAGAGGAAGGAGCTAAGCGTGTGGCAGAGTGGTAGAGCCCTGTAGGGTACAACACCCCCAAAACAAAAGCAAAAACATCCCACAAAAAATAATAGGGAAGTTTAAAACAATTCAACAAGTGCTTTGCAAAGGGACCAAAGTTAAAATGTCCCTCCCGATTTTGGAACATAGCAAGCATGTTAGTACCCAGATAAACTCTATTGAATGTTTTTTCATATTAAATAATTCAATAATTCCTAAATGCTCAGCTACTGCTGGATTTTTCTTTTCTTTTCTTTCTTTCTTTCTTTCTTTCTTTCTTTCTTTCTTTCTTTCTTTTTTTTTTTTTGGTACCGGGGATTGAACTCATGACCTAAGGCTCACCAGGCAAGTGCTTGAGCCACTGAGCTAAATCTCAGGCCAATCTTGCTGGATTTTTATTAAAGAAATTTGAAGGTATTCTTTAGTTTATTATACTTTGTTTACCAAGTAGAAAATGGAGGAATTTTTCTTCTTTCCTGTAAAAAATGAGTTAAAGTAGAAACCTTTAAAATACCTTTCAGTTGTAACAATCAATGAGCTTTGTGAAATATATGTCATTTTGGTGTGTTAAACAGTAATAGAAGATTTACTTATTGATATATATACACATATATCATGTTTTCCTTAATCATCAAGATTGTTTCTTCAGTTTGTTTCAAGTAGAAAAGTATATTCCAAAGGAGGAATATATTCTCATAGTATAAAAGAAAAAACATACATTGTTGAAGGCAGACAGTGCCTCTCAAAAGAATGCCATTGTAAGATGGGTGAGCCCTGAAATGCAGCCCCCTAGGTCACAAACACTGTTACTTGTGAGGCATACGCAGCCTACCTTAGCTCTCAAAAACCTTAGGAATAGATCCTTTAAAAGGAAATATATTTGTGGAGCTACAGTTTCTCACCACAAAGAAATTCATTTCAGTTTGAAAGAACTTCTGGGATTAAAAATTGAGATTGATTTGGAATGCTGGCTGGGAGATATCCTGGGTCTCTCTTCTGCTGAGAAGGATTTATAGTCTACAGCTGCATATGGAGGTGGCTTTTTTGAGGCACTCAGACTTCTGTGCAATTCAAGTGGAGAAGTTGGACCCGAAAATATGAAACATTGTAGCTGACCACAACGTCTGCTCCAGAAGTTACAGGGAAAGTACAGAAGCAGAGGCTGAAATCTAAAGCAAGAACAGGGTGTTACAGAGCAGAAATCCATGAGAATGCACTGGGGAAGTAGTGAGAAGATAGCTTCCTTTCCCCATTTTCTCTAAAGGGAAGGAGATAATAAAAAAGGTATTACTGATGAAATAAGAACCAAAAACCAAAAATAAAAACCCAAACCCAATGCAGCCCAAACCAAACAAAAATGCTTTTGAAAAACTGATACCACTGTTTAAAAAACAAATTACCTCATTGTTTGGTTTTATTAGCCTCCCTATTTTACCTTCCTAATACCAGTTTCTCTCCCTCCAGTTTGTCCTGCAAATTATTTTCTGAATGACCTTCCTAGTCTATTTTAGTGAGAATACAACCTTTATGAACAAAAACATGCAGTGACTTGGTCATTGTCCTAGGAAGAGAATACAAACATTTCAGTTTTGGTACTTTAGATAATTAGCCGAATATAAGACTCCTGGACATTGTTTTCTTTATCAGTAAAATAATATTGATACATAAGAATTTATAAATTCACCCCAGGGCGGGGAAACCAGAAGCAAGAGCGTCTCCTGAGATCCGCTCCATGCTGGAACTTGGGGCGCCGAGCCAACCAGTAAGCAGCCTGCTGCCTACCGGGGCGCGGGCTTAGAACCAAACATACCACACCCCCCACCTCCCGGATTAACAGTTGGGATCCAGGGATCTGGGTATCTCTTAGTAGATGACCATATTTGGTACAGCAAGTCGGGGGAGTTTCCTTCTACTATCTCTGAAGGCAGATATTTTTATTGCCGTTTTGCTTTATCCTGATTAATGGTGTTGCTCTATTCAATACTCTGTGTTGATGTGTTCTATAATGTGTATTTCTTTGATTTTGTTGTACCTAGTAGAAGAACAACTATTGTGAAGACAACGAGGTATACAATGTTGCCTGTTACTGTTGTCCTGGTGACCTGCTGTGATGTTCTGTGCCAATTTCACTATACTGTCTCCATTGGCTTTATTCCATCCTTTTT
>PVJX010040477.1:0-15182 GCA_004027295.1 Dolichotis patagonum | reverse complement strand
TGTCTGCATGTTCACACAGACTTAAATTATAACTTATAGTATCACTTAAGTATTAATGTCAATAGTATCATTTATTTATATTTACATATATATTAGTATTTTACAATTCAGTATTTCTGTGATGCATTGCAATGGGTGTGCTAAACACGTCTGTCTGGTTGATCATCTTAACTGAGGTTATTTTTTGGGTAGGGCTTATATTATGGTCACCATGAAAAATTACCCTAGGGCTTATTTTCAGGTTAGGTCTTCCTTTTGGGGACTTGTGGTACCTGTACGACAGTTTTCAGCTTTAATTCTTTGCGTGAGGCTTTCTAGCTGTCCTGGCGCTATCTGGTGAGGGTGACCTTTTCCTCGTGGAATGGTCTTGGCTCTCTTGTTAAAACCAGGGGCTGTAGATTCCGGTCCCTCGGTCCTGGCCCTTCCATCTGGACCTCTCTGTTGATCTCGAAGCCAGAATCTCGCTGTTTCATCAATGCTGTTTTTCTTTACTACACTGCATGGAAAACCGAGGCTGAAATATTCATTGAATGTTAGAAACCTGGCAACCCCAGACTCACCTAAGGTTTATGTAGCTGCCGCAGGGAGTGAACTGCACTGTGAGCCCTCTCCACCCGCTGCCAGGAGGGCTCTGGGGGCCTCTCGGGTTGGAGTCCGCACTGAGTGAGTTTAAGGAGAGGGTGTCGAGCAGAGAGGCCCAGCTGGGGTTGGGTCCTCCTGCAAATGGGGCGATGTGGTGGTGGGGTCTCAGTGTTGACCCGGGAGGTGGGAGGGTTAGCGCAGTGCCAGACCCTCGCTGGTGGAGGGGCTCCGGTCCTCGGTGAGGCTGGCCAGTCGTTTCCCTGCCCTGAGCATGGGTTTTGCTCTGGGGGACTTGCTCAGGCTGGTTGTCAGCAGACCTGTTCTCCCCTCTCCGAGGCGAGAGTGTCGGCCTGGCCTTCCCTGTGGAGAAAATCAGAGATCTCCGGGCCTGGCAGCGCCGCCCACCTAGCAGGCTGGGCCCTGGGGCCAGGGCTGGGCCTAGGCCACACTGGCTGCATGGCGTGGGGAGTCCTTTCCCTACCTAGGCCTCAGTTTCCTCATCCATAATGCCAGGGGCCCAGGTGAGGACCCGGGCCTCCTTGCACGTCTGTGTCCAGGATCTGGTCTTCTTGCGCTGTCTGAGAGGGAACCCACCGGCAGGGCGTGCCCCCCCATTTCACCCGCGGCCCGCGCATGCGCGCCCCGCTCGCAGCCGGCTGGGCAGCCTCGGGCCCCCTCCTCCATCCATTAGCTCAGCAGCGCGGTGTTTGGGCTTCGTACCCTGGCAAAATTGGCAAAAACTATTTTCAGGACCAACATAGGGTGCCAGTATTTTATTTTGTCAAGTAGAGTGTTAAACATAGCACGTGCTGCCCTCGTTAGGCACACTGAATCGCATAGGAAAGCTAAGCAAGGACAATGCTCTTCTTGCGTGGGTATGGCTGGCAGAGGCGATCTATCTGCTTTTCGGGGGTCCTGTGCCTGAACTGTGGGATTTGCTTCTTGGTGCTGGTGGCCGTGGTGACCGTGCTGCGTCCTCCTCAGATGCCTGCTCGGGCCCACTGTGATGATGTCACCGATGTGGGTGGCCCTGAGGCAAGGTAAGGCACACAGACTCCTTCTTTTGGGGCTTCTCAAGGTGACTGAACTTGCATGAATGTGGTGATAGTGTGGGTGGACAAGGGTCCTCTGCATCTTCCTCTTGGTCACCACACCAGACAGGACCCATCCCTGGATGGAGATGGCACTGGTGAAGGTGCATTTCCTGTCAGCATAGGAGCCTTTGATGGCATCTTTGGGTCACTTAAAATCCAGGCCAAAGTTCTTCTGCAGGGAGCTTCCCCTGCTGGTTCCTCTTGGCAGAATCCAGTTGTTTTGAAGGGTCTCTGGTTGTTGTGGGCTGGCTTTTGAACTCACTATGTAGCCCAAGTTGGTCTTAAACTCCCAGTGATCCTCCTGCCTCAGCCTCCCAAATTCTGGGATGACAGGTGTGACCACCACATCTCCAGCCTCCTTAATTCTTATTATAATCCAAATATCACCTGGGGCTCTTGGGGGTAGGTGGTGGGCTGAGGGACAGGCAGGAGGGGATCAGAGCTGGGCCCAAACTCCTGCTTCTGGCGGCTTGAGCAACTCAGGAAAGAAGGACCAGCACCCACTTACAGACAGCCACAGACAGAGACAGACAGAGACAGAGACCAGCAGCTGACACCACAGGTATTTTTTTGTGTGCAGAAATGGAGGAAGAAGTGGACTGTAAATTGTCCATCCCCAGAGCAAAGTGCCAAGTCTGTTTTGTTTTTTTTTTTTAACTCTTTGAAGTCACAGACAACACTTGGTGTCGTGGCTCACTCTGTCTGGGCTGTAAAGAGCTGTATTTAATGGCAGACTCCTCCACCCTTTAACCTTTCCCCCAGGGTCCAGCTATGCCCAGTGCTACTGTTCCTTTAAAAACTGCGCCCGTGCTACCACAGGGACCCAATCAGCAGGCAGAGGAAGGAGCTACTTGGGCACCTGACCACTGGTACTGCCAATAAAATAAGAGTCTGTGGGAAGCCTGGAAGAGCGACAGCTTCCTGAGGGAGCCTGGGCAGCCCTGTTTAAAGGGACAGTGCGGCAGATGGGCTGCTCAGGTGAAGGGCTAAGTGGTATCGAGTTCAGAGCCCCTGAACTGACCGACGCACCCCAGAGTGGCTGCTGGCCTACTGGAAGATGATAATTTGCGGGGAAAGGTGAGTGATTTATCTGACTAATTGGACTTTTATTTGCATTTTAAATCATGCTCTTTTGCTAAACTAATGGACCCCCTATTTATAGATGACTCCAACACAAAGTGACTACTAATTACTACAATTAATATCGCGTTAAGGGCTTGCCAGCCAACTTCACAGTGACTTGTGTCGCCTACTCATTTTCAATTAAGCCGCACTGACAGGGAGAACACGTGGTTATTAGGAGTGGGCCCTGGGGTGTAATTACCACTCACGAAGGTCATTAAGCTGCTCCCCTGCAGGGCTGGCACCTTGCGCCCAGGAACCGGGACCCAGATCCATGTTCTACCCAGGGGCCATACAGGCCGTGTGCCCCAGGCTGCTGGGCAGATGGCACAGCTGGCTCTGAGCTGCCTGGAGGTGGAGCAGAGGATGCCAGGCTGAACCAGGCAAGGAGGCTGAGGGGGCCGTTCTTCCCTCTCTAGCTGACAGAAACACCGCAGCCACCCTCGGGCACATTCATGGGACAGGCAGGGGGTTGGCAGCGGGGATGGGTGAGGCGATCAGAGCCAGAGACAGCTGTGAGAGTGGACTCCGGCAGTGCGTGAGCCAAGGCTGGGGAGGTGGAGGCGGGTGGGGGAGGCTGGGAGGGAGCTGCTCGCCTGGAGGAAAAGCCAGCCACTGGGGAGTAGGGGAGGGCAAGGAAGGGATGGTGGCAGGAAGTTGGGGAGGTGACCGTCCCCTGGTTCTCCGATCTCTGGTGGCCTCAGTCATGAGCCAGGTAGGGCTGGCAACTCCAGGGCCCAAGCAGGGGCTGGCCAGCAACCTGAGGGGTACAGGGCCAGGCCTGAGCTGGAGACCTGGGGCAGGACCAGAGATGCCCCCGACAGGCCAGGAGCTGCTCCGGGGCCTTGGGAGCCTGTGGGAACCGGCTATATAGCCATGCGGGCGACAGGTCTGCGAGCAGCGGAGCCAGGGCTTCCTGGGTGCTAGCTGCTCTGGAGCTTGGTGGGTGCTCACCAAGCTCAGTGGGGACTTGGGGAAGCCACCTTCTAAGAAGCGAGCCCCTTGGGTGCGGGCAGCAGTGGGGTTCACTTCCGGACTTCCTGTCTCTATTTGGGGTGAACCTGCACATCTGGACGAGTTGCATCCCTGGCCTCAGCCTGCACAGAGCTCCCCCTCCCACCAGCACCCCACCTCTCCAGCTACCCCAAGGGACAACGGGAGTGGCTATGGGGATGGGTGGGGAGGACCTGCTGGTTCTGATACTGGGGTGCTTGAGTTTCCTTCTAGGGGTGATTTCTAGGTTCTTCCTGTCCCCCCCAAAAGAACTGAATGAAACAAGCATAATTGATGGCAAAGTTTCACATTTATTAAAAACCAAAAAGGTGGTGGTGGAATGGGCTCTGCAGAGCAAGGTGAGCCAGCAATAGTAGGAAAAAGGGAAGAAAAAAAGAAAAAGAAAAACACACCCTGCAGCATAGAGCACACTAAAAAAAAGGCACAGGAAAGTGAGCACTTAAAGGCAATGGCCCCATTTTCATATTTTACACATGGGAGTTATGTCCCGGTCATACTTTCGAAAACCTGCTTGAGTTCTGGCGAGAAGTCCACGTTAGGGGCTTGAAGATTGTTCTGCGCGTGCATCCTGGGATTTCCTCCAGCCGCCCTGTGCCACCGGTTTTAGCCACACTGCATCTTCCTGCCTCACTGCTCTCCCTGATCCCCGGGAGGGAGGTCACGCCCGCCACTCCTGCTTGCTGCGTCCTCCCAGGCTCCGCCCTCAGAGCCGGCTCCCTTGCTTCCTGCTACACTTGTCCTTTCTGAGTTGTCCCCAGAGCCTTGCGGAGCCTCTGGTGTCTCCACAAACAGGCGCTCAGTGCTGTGGGTCAGGTTCGCAAGTCTCACTCACCCTCGAGTAGGAAATCTGGGGTTTGTTCTTGGGGCACCATGACCGCCAGTTGTTTAGCTGGTAAAGGTTCCCACTCTGTGGTCCAGGCCGGCGGCCTTCGCTTCCACCAGAAGGCCAGGGCGGGAGGAAGACGGGTTCCTCTCTCAAGCACTTCCTGAAGTCCACTCAGGGCCACTGTGTGCAGGTGGTGGCCTCAGGGCCACGCCTGGCCTCGAGTGGAGGACTGTGGAACTCTGCTGCCCTCAGTTTCCCCCAGGAGAGCAGGGTTGTGTTGCTAAGGAAGGAGGGCTTGCAGGACAGGTGGCCTCAGACGCCACACTCCCCCCATCCACCAGAATTTGACCGACTTCCCAGGGCTAATCCTCCATCCGAAATGCTAATAGAAGCAGAAATAAGAACAAGGTAATCGGGCTGCGGATTTAGCTCAGTGGTGCCTGGCAAGTACGAGGTTGTGAGTTCAATCCCCGGTACCAAAAAAAAAAAAAAAAAAAAAAAGAACAACGAAGTCCCAGCAAATCCCCGAAGCCCCGGGCCGGAGCACATGCGTATTAGATCCCAAACCTGACCTTCAGCGGCTTTGTCCCGCCTCCAGACTCAGAGTTTCTAGAATGGAGACCGCACATCACACCTGTGATTAAACCATGAATTCCGGAAGAGTCCTGCCACTGAGGTGCCCGAGATGGCCGGGCGCCCTGTCAATCATTTCTGTCAATCTTATCCCCCGGGGCGGTGCCCAGCCCTGGAACTCCCACAGCATGATTGACCTCCGTCCTTCCCGGTCCCCGGCCATCCCAGCCCTGCTCTCCCGAGCGGCCTTTTCGTTTCTGCTGCCCGGAGCGCACCTTCCAGTTAGCTTCGATAGGCCAGGCTGCTCTTCCCTTTACCACTGGGTGTGCGTTTGCTGTTCTTTGCTGTTCTTTGCCAGTGGCTACGCCCGTAGTCCCTGAGGCTGTGGGACCTGGCAGCTGTGCTGGATTTGTGTCCGTGGACCTGAGTGGTGGCCTCCCTCGGTTTCTTCCCTCTCCAAGTCCAGCTGTCAGAGAAGAAGGGGCCTGGGGGGAGGGTTGCTCGGAAGAGGCCCACATTCCCGGACGCTGGTGATGCAGGAAGACTGTGCTCCCCACTGGGCTACTGAGCTGGGCTGGGGCTTGGCACTGTCACGGGGCTCTGCTGGGGGCTGGAGAACCTCTGCCAACAACACAAGTGTGCAGGGCTGAGGACACCAAGGGGGTGGGGGCCCTGCCCCCAGGGGCTTCTGTGGGTGGGGGGAGACTGGGGTGCAGCTTCAAGGGGATCTCAGGACTCGGGTGCAGTCTTCTCACTGCCTCCCAGATTGAGATGTTAGCTGCTTCAGACAGTGTGTGACAGCTAAGGGTCACTGAGGTGGGACGGCAATGGGACTGGAAGGCTGTGATGACAAGATAAGCCTCTGGCCACAGTAACTGTTACGCTTTGCAGCATGGTGCATCGCGATGGTTGAACATCATGAAACCCTGCTAAAACCACCACGGCAGAGTATTCAGACAAACTGAGAACTCGCTACCAAAAAAACAAAACAGAACAACCTCTAGACAAGCCCTGTGGCCTCACACACGCAGCTTGCAAGTCTATTCTGGAGGTCCCACAGCTGGGCGGAGCGCAGGCCGCACCTGTGCCATGGGGTGGGGCGGGGTATGGACAGCTGCCTAGGTTACTCCCGGGACCCCAGCCCAGCTGGCTGCAGACTCCCATTGCTCACTCGGGTCTCAGATGTCTGATGGGTGACGAGAGTGGGGCAACGCTTCGGCCTCTGTCTCCCCGCAGCGTCTGTGCCTCTGCTGTCTTAGCTCACAGGTCAGAGTCTGCCCAGCGCTGCCGGTGGCGTTTTGAGCCTTTGAAACGTTTAGTCCCAGGCGCACACGCAGGCTCCACCTGGCCGTTGCTCCTTGGAGCTGGCAGGTGTTTTCTTTTCCTTTTCTGTTTTCTGCCTCCAGCCTCGGCCACGAGAAGCCCCAAGCGCTTGGCACCCTTCACCCTGGCACACGGCCCAGACCCTCAGGGTCAGGACGCTTGGCCCCAGGGGTGCAGCGAATTACACAACAACTCAGCAGCTTCTGGGTGACTTGACCGAGACTCCCGGGGCCCACGTCACCATAGAAGAGGCGGCCTTTGGACTGAGCCCCTGGCCTGTGGCAGTGGCTTGACCTTGGCCCGACCAGGAAACCGCCCAGGCCTGCTGTGCTGTTTCCTCCGGGAGAGCAGCTCAGCCGCTCTGGACCAACTGCGGCCCCCGCCCGTCTGCCTGGACCCCTCTCCCGGGAGGCTTGGCCTGTGTGAGAGTGGGCGCCAGCAATACCTGACCCGGCCTCGTTTCTGGCGTCCCTGGGTCGAGCAGTGTTGGGCAGGGCTGCCTCCCCTTGGGTTTGACCCTCCAGGTACCTGAGCCAAAATAACCCTCCCTGAAGTGGAGAGGGCCTGAGTCAGGTTTCACCGAGGAGCCCGGGCTCAGCAGCTCAGAAGCTGCTCCTGTTGGACGGGCGAGGAAGGAGCTGGAGGGGCTGCGGGGGGCCCAGCCTGGCCCTCAGACGTTGGCAGGGCGGCTGCCACTCCGAGGCTGCTATCACCTGCCGAGGTGCCTGTCCAGGGCCTAGGACACCTGGCCCTGAAAAGCCCTCATGGGGCGCGTTTTGGAGAGCAGCGGGGACCCCGGGAGGTAGGGGGCCCCCCAGCTCTGCAGAGCCCCACGCAGGGGCGGCCTCCCAGCTGGTAGGCCCCTCCTGGCCTCCTGGGTAAAGAGCATCTTCAGGCCTGTCCCCGTCAGGAGGAAGGAGGCTGCCACCACCGCTCCCTAACGTGAACGAGCCCTTCGTGTTTCCAACACAGGGCGCCTGGTGAGAACTTCCAGTTTCGTTTGAAGCCTTCAAGTGACTATCTCATCCTGTGACAGAAACAAGTTTAACAATGTGCCCTCCCCCGCTTCCTTTGCTGCTGTCCTGGGGACCCGTCCACACGTCAAACGTGATGGCCCACAGGCTTGCAGGGCTGCGAGGCTGCCTGGGGGGGACACACTGGTGTGTGCTCTCCTTGGTCATTCCCCACCTGGGCCTCTCCTGCTCACTGATTCTGCTCCACCAAAGTGAGGCCCCCGTACCCTGGGTCCCCCCGCTTTCCTGCGATCAGAGGTCCCTCCTGGCATCACACTGGTCCCCTGAGCTCAAGTTGCTGCCTCCTGCCTGCCACCTCCCGGCCCCAGCCCCACACTCATCCTGTCCCCAGCCCAGTGCTGACCCGCCTGGCCTCCCCAGCTCCCTGAGCTGCTGGACATGGCCATGACGTCATGCGTCCTGACTACTGCTGGCCTTGGGCCCTTCCCATGCTCCGGTCCTCTGTCCTCTTGGCAGGAGACCTCCCCTTCCGTGCCACAGAGAAGAACAAATACCAGAGAGGAGCTCGGGGGGCCTCGCCTTATCTCTGCGCCCCCACCAGCCCTTGCAGCTGTGTGCCAGGGCCGTGCTGAGGTCCACTGCTCCCGCCCCTGCGGGTCCCTTTCCCTGTGGCCCTGCGGGACCCTCAGAGGGAGAAGCTCTGTTCTGGCTCAGTCATCTTTTGGTTTTAGTTCCCAGGCTTCGACCACAGGCGCTGTCTGTTATGATACCTGTCTGCATTTTCTTTGTTCCTCCTTCTCCCCAAAGGACTCTAGGTAGAAGACAAACAGAGCCTGCATGACAGGTTCGTGCCTCGGGGCCAGAGATCTGAGTGCGGTTTGCTCAATGAATGAATGAATGCATGAATGAACGACTTACCCTGACTGATAAGGGAGGAGCCCCTGCCTCCCAAGCCTTCTGGTTTCTGACCAGAACATCCATTTTCCTGCCCTGTCTGCTCACCAGGCCCCTAAGACACTGCCCTCCCTGGGCCTGCACGTGGTGCTACGTTCCCGCCCTGTGGGTGACTGGGATCCAGTTATCCTGCCTGGATCTGGAAGAAAGCGCCTGGATCCCAGGTCTGGCCATGGCAGGAAATACACTGTCACATCTGCTTAGGGGGGCCATGTCTGTGCTGGATCAGGGAGTGGCAGAGCCTCTGCTCCCCACAGGGACCGTGTGCCACCGTGTCCCTCGGGGCCAGTCTGAAAGACTTGGCAGCCTGCAAAAGTTCCCGAGTAACTCAGTGAGGCACCCTTGGTGAAGCCAGGCCGAGGGGTGAAGGGGCGTATGGGGAAAGGGGAGGTTCTCCAGGACGGGGCCCAGCGCCCACCCCAGGCCCACCCCGTAGGGGCTGGAGGGCAGCCCAAAGGAAAGCAAAGACTATTCCCACAGCCCTTGTCTGTCACCTACTGTCCTGACTGCCAGTGCAAAATGATTTTGTCCCTGGCAATGGCCTCCAGACTTTGGGTACAGGCACCCACGTCTTCTGTCCTCCTTGGTGGGCCCCAGCCCTGGCCAGGCCTGGGTCCCCCTGCAGTGGTAGCTCAGGCCTGGCCCCTCCCTTGGCCCGCTCTCCAGCATCTCCGAGGGCTCCTTTAATCCAGAGTTCCCTGGCCTGGGCTCCATTGCCTGGCTGCAATAGAAGTGGCCACTAGGCCCAGCAGCCCGCCCCTCATGGCCCCATCTTCCTGGCTGCCCGGGAGGACCTGCGGCCTTTCCTCGCCATCTCCCTACAGCCCCATGGCTGGGCCCACCTCCTAGGACGGGGACAGAGGCTGGGTCAGCCCAGGCCCGGTGGATGAGGAAAGGCAGAATAAAGCCTGCCATGTCTGCCCTGGAGTTATGTCTTAGTCCACGCAAAGACAGGCTAATCCCTCAAGGAGCAGCTGCCCAAACCCAGGAATGTCGTCTGTTGCCCCCCTAAACTGCCCTGACATGTCTCGTCCTCTCCCAGACCGAGGACACTAAGGCAAGATAACCAAGCGTTCTGGGACTGGCAGGGCTCTTCACTCGCCAGTTTTCACAGCTGTCTGGTTCCAGATCCCGTGGAGCAATACCTAGTCATTGTCCTAAAGCTGCAGTCACCCCAGATCCCAAGGAAAGCCAGCCCTGCAGGTCACCGTGGGCCGAGGTTGTCCCCACTTCTGAGCAAGAACACTCATCTCCAGGAAACCAGATTGGTCCCTTGAGCCACAGGACTTCTGTGGAGCCACCACACAGAGCCAGTTCTGAGATGACAACAGTGCCAACCCTAACCCTCGGCTGGGGCAGCCTGGCTGCCCAGCCGCACAGCCCCCCAAGTACAAGCCCCTGTCCCAGACAGCGAACCCACTTCTGGCCGTGGTGGTCACAGCTCTTTCCTGTCTTTTACCCCTGATGCCTTGGGGACTCCTGGAGCCAGAACTCTCACCTTAAAACCCCAGTAGCGGAAACCTTTCTCCAGGCCAGTGCTAGGCCAAGAGCCCCCTGGAGACCTCCCTGAGCCTCCCCGCTGTTCTCCCGCATTTTGATCCTCATCTGGTTTGGATTCCTCAGGCCTTCTCTCCCCTGGAGGAGGGTCATCGGCTGTCTAACCTCTGACACCCACCCCTTGTGTCTGCCGTGGAGATCAAGTCCACAAGGCTCTTGATTAGCCAAGAAGCTGCCCCTGGACCCAGCAACCAGGATCTTCTGGACCTCGGGGCTGAGCCCAGCTCAGTCTGTCTGGCTGATTCAGCGCCATCCTGCAGGCCGAGCTTCCAGCGGGATACGCGTGTGACCACGGGGGTGAGATACGCTGGCGACCACACTTCCTGCTTCTCAGTTTAAGTGACTCAGGGAGATGAGTGCTCTGCAAAGGGATAAGGTGCTGTGGGCAGGGGACTTCGTGGAGCCGAGGGGCTGGGGGCTTTAGTAGCACTGTCAGCTGCTGGGGAACCAGGACCTCAGCCTTTAACTCGCGTGACTGGGCAGAAAGAATGACATTCTTTCTTTGGTTATCTTAGGACACACAGTTGTGTACCCACTGCCCAGCTAGGCTGAAGTTCAGTCCCTGCCGAAGCAGAGACTCTTCTGGGGCTCTCTAGCCTCTTGGGTGCAAGGGGTCCTCCTGCGTGGCCCTCTTTTTGTCCTCAGCATTGTTCCTGCTGGGGTGTGACACCCCATGCCTGGCACCTCTGCAGCCAGGACCTCTCCTGGGTCCTGTCTGGACGTGCGGCGAGGTTAAGATGAACTGTGGCCTTCCTTCCAAACCTGAGCCTGGCTGCCTTCTCCCGTGGGTGCGGGTTTTGCTCCTGGATTTGGTCTCTTGCTCCCAGATGGCTCTGGGACATGGAAACTGGCTGGTCTCCCTTCCCCTCCATATTGCTAAGCATATGTTTCCCAAGATGCCAAGGCTACCAGGTCTCCCACAGAGGTCAAGGAGGCTGGCTGCCAGGCTGAATTCAAGGCCAGGCCATTTGCCAGAGGGGCCTGGCCCCATGCACAGTCTTGATTCAGAGCCTGCCAACAGCTCCTTCCACGCACTCTCACCAAGGCAGCATGTTCGTCCCCACACCGTCCTGCCTCAGCCTCTTAGGAGGCACTTCCGGTCCAGGCTCAGCCTCCGGTGGCCCCGGGGGCCCATGGCTGCTCCTCTGTCTTCTGCACTATCAGGGCCCTGGGTGATGCACAGAGGTCCTTCCACCTTGTTGGTTGTTCCCACCCATCCCTAACCCACCCCCCACATCTTCACAACTGGATCTTTCTACATCTCTGTACCCCAGACACCAGATGAGCAATGCCATCATACCTCAAAAAACCCAGCCCCTGATCCTCACAAACGTGACATTGCTAAGCATGTCTGCAGCCTGAATTCCACAGCTCTCATCCAGGAGCAGACGGCACAGTCTGGGGGTCTGTCCTCGGAAGGCCTGCAGTGGGGACTCCGGCTCTGAGGGACCTCTCCCTACCTGGCTGTGGGCCCCATGAGACTCTCACGAGGTCTCCTTCGGCCTGGGGGCCCTATCACTGCCTCCATCCACTCCCAGCTCTCCACCCCAGCTCCTGCCCTCTGGGGGTGACCTGTGGCCCTCGATTTGGGAAACTGGGCCTCACAGGGGCGTGCCCACTCCCGGCAGCTGGTGAGGCCACATACAACACCCAGGACAGACTAGGGCTCGGCAGACCTCCTGGAAACTCAAGAAAATCCAACAAAGCAACCTGGACCCCGGCCAGGGGACCCCACAGAGAGCTCAGCTCCGGGCCCTCATCGCCCGCACTGCCACGGGCCTGGTCAGAGGCAAGTGCTGGGAGCCTTTGAGAGGTTTCTCGAACCTCTTCTGCATCCTTATATTGTCGTCCCTTCTTTGTCCCCAGCACTGAAAACAGCCGGGGACCCCAGGGGGTGGCGAGGAAGCAGGGCGCGGGGGCCTCTCAGTACTGTGGCTAGGGTCAGGGAAGGGGCACGTGAGAGCCCTGCCTGGGAATGGACACAGGCCGAGGCCGGACAGCAGGGGCCTGGTTTCAGACATCAGACCACGGGACCAGGAGTTCAAAGGGAGCTTACAGAAGACAGAGGTCTCCTAGTCCTCCAAAGCCACCCCAGCCACGCTCCTCCCGGAGCATCCCTGCCCTCCTTGGGCACCCGCTGTTCCCAACGACCCTGAGCTTGGAGGTCGGGGGAGCTTGTGGGTGCCCCGGGTTGGGCGGCTGTAGCAGCGATGGCACAGTTAGCTAGGGAGGACGTGAGGCCAGAGCTGCTTGGGAGAGGACTCCAAAGGGGCCGGGGACACTTTCCCTCCGAAACACCCCAAGCACCAGAAGATGGTAGAGCGAGGTGGCCCCATCTTTGGAGACCCCACTGCTCACTGCTGGACAGACCCCTGTCCCCAAGGACACCATAGGCTCCCTGCGCCCAGCACCTCACTTCCCGTTCCATCAGAGGCCCATGCCTGGGACTGCCCCATCCGGCCCACGCCCTGAGGTGGAGCAGGACCCCAGCCTGGGTCCTTCCGCCCCCTGCTGCAGGGATTTGGGCTTACATGAGAGAGGGCTGGGTCGCACCCGCAACCCCAGGGCTTGCCCAGGCCGCGCATCCTCCTCCAGAGCCTGGCAGGCGTGTCCCCAGCAGCAGCTCTGCCAAGGGATTCTGGGATGAGAGTCAAGGGGCTTTGACAGCAGTCCCACCGCTCTGGAGGGCTGGTGTTTTTCCACGTGTTGTCATCCACCCATTCATCCATTCAACAAATACTCATTAAGTCCCTGTGTCCGGAGGCCTCACCCTAGGTCCCGGGAGGACCACGGCCAGCCCTGTTGCGCAGACTCTCTCTGGAACGGAGACGGAGCCGGCTGGCGAGCAGCCTCACTTCCCGTTCTGGGAACCCATCTCTCCCCCTAGGGTCAGAGGGACAGGGCTCGTGGGAAGGGAGGGGAAGCAGGAATGGGTAGCAAGGGGTGGCCACTCCCCGGGGAAGGGCAGCCGGCCTCCGAGGCCTCCGTGCGCAGCCCCTGTCTGGTCTCTGGTGGGAACTTGGGGCTACCTCCCACCAAGTGGCCTAGGCTGGCCCTGGGATTCGAGAAGGGGTTTGGTGAGCAGCTGCAGCTGAGCGCTCCTCCTCTTCTCCTCCTCCGCCATTCTGTGCCTTTCCTGGGGTGCAGGGGACACCTGAAGGTGATCTACGAGACCCTCCCTGCCCCGTCCCACCCCAGTTGGGTTTGCCAGCATCTTGGGCTGACTCGGGTCCCAGCCTCCAGAGCCTGGCTGTAGAGGCAGGAGCCTCCCTCCTCCACTGCTGGGACCCTAACCCCACCTCTCCCTCCTCAGTCCCCCTCTGAACTGAGCTCTGGGGGGTAGGGTGGGCTCTGGAGCCCTGTGGTGTAGCAGCAAAATGGTGACCCCAAAGCCCAGCCTGCCAGTTCTGGACAACAGCTGTGACTCGGAAACCTTCTGGGTTAGCCTCTTCAGCCCAGTTCTCGGGTGCAGCCCAGCCCCAGCAGGGCCCCCTCGTGGTCACCTCAGCCCCCCGGCAGCCTGCTCGAGCCTTCTCTGCATTCTCCTGGTACTAGGAGGGTCCTGAGCCCTGCCCTGGGAGGACATGCCTCCGTCTCACCCACAGAGACGCTCTCTGTCACACATCGCTGCCCTCCATGGAGCCACATCCCTGGCATCTCGTGCCAAAGAGGAAATAAAGCCCGAAGTCTTCAGACCTGTTTCTACAAGTTCCTGCCCAAGTGCAACAGGAAATGTCCTGTGCTTGTCTGGTGACCACAGAATGTCCCTGTGAACTTCTGCCCTGGACCTGAAACTTCCCAACCACAAACTTGGACACCTTCTGCACCTGCTGTGCCCAGACTCCGCCCTGCCGAAGCACCTGCCGTGCTTTGCCTCTGTAAAGAGCTCCAGCCAAACCCCACTTGGTGCCTCTTTCTGCCCTCCCTAGTTACAACAGATATAAACCCCAGTGCTCCGGGCCCGGACTTTGGAGAACTTATCTTCACTGGGTTAATAAAGAGCTTGGTTCTCTCCGCCTTGTTGAGTGCCCACTTGCAATTCTTGATTCCCACAACAGTGCCAGGGCTGTTCCCCAGGAATAAGAGGTTTATACCCTTGCTGGGAAGAGGAGAGAATGGCCCAGGAGCTTAAAGATGCAGCCCTGCTCGGCCCACAAAGTGCTCGGTGAAACTGAGGCCGCAGGTGCCAAGTACTGTGTTCTGCCAGGGGTCTTGCGAGGCGGTAAGGTGTAAATCTAAAACAGTGAGACCTCTGGGGAGGCCTGCACCCCTGTTGTGCCTCTGCCCTTTGAAATCTGCCTCCTCCCTCAGTTTCCTGCTCCAGGATGGAAAGCCCACAGTGCCCCTCCCAACGAGTAATGTATTATATGGTTGTGTTTGCCTCGTGACCCCAACATATGTAACCACAAAATGTTCCAGGGGGCTAGCCTCTCTGATCCTAAAAAATAACACCTGTACATCCTTCATGCTTCTTTAAAATTCTGCTTTGCATAGACCCAGCCCAACCTAACCTAAACAAGAATACAAAAGCCTCCCCGCCTGCTAATCAGGACCAGGAGTACTTAGCACCTCTGGGTCGGGCAGCCCAATAAAACTGAGTTTTCTCCACCTCTTTGACTGCCCCCTCAGCTTCTCACGCCACCAGAGGTCCCTGGTTCCTGATTTCTACAACAGCAGCAGTAGGAGGAAAGAGGACTCAGAAGACGTGATGGAAGAGAAGGATACCAGCGGACCCTGGAGAAGACAGAGCATGGTAAGGAAAGGTGGGGAGTTGCAAACTGCTGGCTATAAATATCCTGTACCACACTTGCCGGATCCCAGGAGGGAGGCTCCAGGACCCGCTGCAAGTGAGGCAGCCCCGCCGGCCCTGGGGCTTTCCGGAGAGACTGGGCAGCCATGGCCTCTCTGGTCTGTTGGGCCACGTGGGTGGAGGCCTGAGCACTTCGGGAATCAGAGTTTCCTGGGAGTTAGGCTAAAAGTGAGGAAAAGTTTTGGCAGCTAGGAGCTGTGATCCCGTGCGTCTGGGGGGCTTGCAGGAGAGAGGCAGGGGTGTGCAGGCCACCTCACTGACCGGTGCAGGTGGGCGATGAGGAAGTGGGGAGTAGAGGTGGCCCCCAAAGTCCCACAGGGGTAACAGTGCAAGCAGAGTGACGGCACGCACAA
>PVJX010040476.1:0-15175 GCA_004027295.1 Dolichotis patagonum | reverse complement strand
CACACACACACACACACACACACACACACACACACACACATACACACACACACACTGAGCAGGAGCCATCAGATTATATAAATTTTCCTAAATAGTAGCAACCTTTAGACATGAATGTCAGTATTTTTGAAAAGTTATTTTTGTTTCAAGTAGAATCTGACTGTGGCTTGGGTAAAGGAAGGAGGCAGGGAAAAATACATTTATTGGCAGGATCCTGGGTTATTATCCTGAATTAAAAGGATAATTAAATAAGCAGGACTCACAAAGGAGCCAAAAAAAAAAGAAAGAAAAGAAAAGAAAAGAAAAGAAAACACGGGAGCCAGGATGTCTCCCGGCCCTCCGTGGGAGACAAACGACATATGCTGAGTATTTACTGTGTGACTTGTGTTGCCTACATATTCTCAAGGTGTTTTCTTAGTCCCCAGCCACTATCTTCATTTGAAACACCAAGACACTAGGCACAGTGACACATGCCTCAGCTCCCAGAATTTAGGGAGGCTGAGACCGTAGGACTGCAAGCTCAAATCTTGCCTGGGAAACTTAGAGAAAACCTATCTCAAAAAAATAAAACAGAAAAAAGAAAAAAAGCTAGGCACAGTGGCACAGAGCTGGCGTTCCAGCACGTGGGAGGCTCACGCAGGATCATCTCAGTTGGAGGCAAGTCTGATCTACACAGTGAGTTCCAACCTATCCTAAACCACGTGGTGAGATCCTGTCTCGAAAAGGAAAAGGGGGCGATGTACCTCAGTGGTACAGTTGAAGATGTCAGCCCTGAACACCAAGGTGACGTGGCCACAGTCACAGAACACCAGCACCCACGAGAATCTGGAAGAGGCGAAAAATAACTTCTCATGTCTCTGGAGTAAGCACAGCCCTGCAGCATCTTGATTTCATTCCAGTGATACTAATTTCAAACTCTAGAACTTCAAGAGGAGAAATGCCTGTGCTTTTAAATCACTAAGTGTGTGGTAATTTGCTACAGTAGACTCAGGAAACCAAAGCAACGCTGGATCCAATTATGATCCAGTGACTACAATGGTCCCTTCCCTTCTTGACCTCAGTAAGAAGGGAATTCGTCCCTGCCCATCACTGCAGGCGTGGCTGTAGACTTACCCCCCTCTAGAGGGAAACACAAATGGCATCTCCGCCTTTTAACTTCGGGCTCAGTTACATGGCATGTTATTCATGGGCAGATGCAGGCCGAGGTTTCAGATGTGCCTTTGTAGCTGGACCTGATCTCTCAGGCTTGTGCGACTGCCAGAGAAGAACATGCCCTGGGAAACCTGCCGACATCAGAATGAGAACCACTGGTGCCAATTCCCACAGAGCCCACAGCCTACAACCCAGCCCAGAGAGCACGGACTGGGCCGGCTCAACCGCAGGTGGCCTGCACACACAGGAAGGGTAAATGCCCTCCTGCTGTTTAGACCACTGAGATTTTATGGCTGTTCATTATATAAGGACATGGTTGAAACAATCAACACTAGTTACAACATTTAATTTATTAATTTAGTTATGCATATATACATTTTAAAACATGAAATAATACATTGACAGTGTAATATAATACACTTTGAAATATAATCACACAGTGCCTTTTCTATTCTCATCCTTCATGAAACAGTTGTACTAAAAGATTCACAAATGACTCCGATAGTAGTGTGCATGTGTTCTACCTTTTTCTAGGCTCACTGCTAAGCTTTACAACTTCATTGCAATCCACAGGTACCAGTCTCCTAACAGCAGAATCACATTTTCAAATGGTCTTTAAAAGACTAGTTTATAGTGACATTCATTGCTTACAACTTAAGGCCAAAACCTCAGGATTACTTACTAAATTGTGCTAAATATTTGCTTCCTTCTTTTAAATTTCTGAGGTTAGATGATTAGCTTTAACCAAAGTCATTTCAAGGTAATGTGTCTCCTCAAACTGTTCTCTGCTAGTCAGTAATGTGACCTCTCTCCAATTCCCTACGTTTGTCACATAGGTGAGTTGAAGATTCCTAGCAATGTTTCTTATCGTCCAATGATTTGTGAGATGCACAAAGTACATCTAAGTATACTAACTACTACATGTCAAGACCATTGCACCCTTCTATCCATCCTTACTCTCTATCAAGCTTTCCCTTGGTGGCAGGTATTGGAGTAGACACAGACATGCATTTTAGACATCCATCAAGAGAGGTTGAGCTGGAACACATTTGAGTTTGAGTTCGGTGGGATATGTTTTGGTGGCACATCACAGTCACCCGGGTGCAGAGTGAAGTTAGTGTGAGCCATCCTGGAGTAGAAATGGCTTTCAGAACACAACTGCCACCACTTGTCAACTTATCTGTCCCCAGATCCATGCCCAGAGTCTGAGCCAAATACTCACTGGTCTTCTGGTATCCCACAGGGAAGTATGTGGGTACTAGAAAAGAAATATAATTTGAAGTTTATGGAGCTAGAAGCCAGTCTGTGGGAAATTCTTCCAATCATCAGAAATTTGAAATTGTAAGTAGAAGAGTTGGTTCTTATTAATGTTTAATAAGAACAGAAGTTCTCTCTCATTGAGGAAATATACCCAGTAATACCGCATATACAATTATAAATGCATCATTGGTCTTTCCCTTTTGATGAGAAACATGTGAAATAAATTTATCAGAATTCCTGGGTCTACTGGGGGAAACCCATAGCAGTACCACAAACTGACTACATCGGCTGTAACAGCTCAATTACAAATGAAACTTGCTAGTGGTTTTCTCAAATCTGACAGCCAACCTGAATATAAATGACATTACCAAGAACAAATTATGAAGTTCAAAGGAATTTTTCTGAACTACTTATTTTTTTAAATTCCAACTAACTGAATTTTCTTTCTAGTCTCATTATGGAAAATGGTATTATAAAATCGTTATCATATGAAGACAGTTTCTGGAATTTGTGGTGCTGGTGTCATTTACCAACTTTAAAAAAAAGATTTTTTTTCTCATTCTAATTTACTAATTATGACCAGGGAGGCTTTCTATTCTCTTTGTTAAGTGTGTCCTTGAAAATTGATTGCAAAAAAGGGTATTGGTGCAGGGTGATAATCATGGTGGAGCGTGAATGGAAACATCATTTTGTTCTAACCCACCTTCATGCCCTTTGCAGGTGACTGCTGTGATGCAGGCACCATAGACAGGCTCCAACCACCAATTTCCCTTTCCCGGATATTTCTCCCAACCACAGACCCAGTGGGCTCACAATGGGAGGGTCCAAAGCAGAGAGTCAGAAGAAAAGGAGAAAGGGGAGAAATACAAAATCTATTACCAAGGCTCAAATCTTGACTCCTCGACTTTCTAGTCATATAATTTTGGGTAAATTATTTAATTCACCTGAGGAACAAAGCCCCTTTCTTATGAAACTCTTCATATTAAATGAATTACTTCATGGAATATATTTAGATCAACACATTGTACATAGTAGTAAGTTCCCAGTGAAGTCAGCTCCTACATCATTGGGGGTGTTACTTCCATCTCCTTACAATTACCATAATTGCCCTTATCCTTCCCATGTTGCCAGAGACAAAGTACGTTTCACAGAACTTCCAAATTCACTCACTATCTTACGACAGAGCAGTATGAGTAAAACAAGGAAGATTCAAATCCATGAGGACCCGACTCTACCCCTCTTTCCCTTATACCACAGACTTTAAAAAATGAGTTTTCTTGTGCAACCTAGGTTCTATTCAGAAAGTCCTTGACTCTGCCTATGAACTCAAGAGTTTTATTTCTTTTGTTTTCTAAATATTCTGTTTTAACATCAGGTCTTTGGTCTAGTTTGGTTTTAGTTTAGTTTCCCCAGAACCATTTAACGAAGAGACTATCTTTCTTCCAATGTATGTGTTTGGACTCCTTGTTGAACATCAAACAAGTGAATGTGCTTGCCTTTGTTTCTGCATCCTGTATTATGTTCCATTGATCCTCAAGTCTGTTTTTCTGCCAGTGCCATGCTGTCTGTACCACTGGAACTTTGTGATATAACTGCAAATCCAGGATTGCTTTACTCTTATTACCCAGGATTGCTTTGGCTATTCTGGGTTTCTTCTGGTTCCATATGAATTTCAGGATTGTTTTCTCCAGTTCTGTAAAGAATGCTGTTGGGATTTTGATTGGGGTGGTGTTAAATTTGTGTATCAACTTTGGAAGTCTGGCCATGTTGACTATACTGGTCCTGCCTATCCAGGAACAAGAGGTATCTTTCCATTTTCTGATGTCCCCTTTGATTTCCTTTTTCAGAGTACTACAGTTTTTGTTATGGAAGTCTTTCACTTCCTTAATTAATTGCAAAGTATAGTATTTATCCTTTTTTTTGATGCTACCATAAATGGTATTTTTTTCTAAATAGTACCAAGAATCACCAAATGGAATCACATCAAATTGAAAAGCTTCCGTATGGTGAAAGAAGCAGCAAACAAAATAAAAAGACACCTACAGAATTGGAAAAGGACTTTTTGCCAGTGATTCCTCAGACAGAAAACTCATATCTAAAATATATGCCAAGCATAGTGGTGCATGCCTGTTATCACAGCCCTCAGGACGCTGAGACAAGAGGATTCCCATTAGTTTGAGTCCAGCTTGTGCCGCATGGTAAGTTCAATGTCAGCCTGAACCATATAGCAAGATTCTGTCTCAAAAAAAAAACCTCCCAATAAATATATAACATACTCAAAGAAATTAGCCCCCCCACAAATTAAATATATAAAGGACTCAAAGAAATTAGACCCCCTAAAAAAGACTCAAACAAAAATTTGCAAGTGAGATGAATAGACACTTCATAGATGAAATATGAATGGCTAATAAATACATGAAGACATGTTCAACATCACTGTCCATTAGATAAATGCAAATTAAGACAACAGTGAGATTCCACCTTACCCCAGAAAGAATGGTCATCAAGAAATCTCATAAAAACAGATGCTGGTGAGGCTGGGAAGAAAAAGAAATGTTTTTACATTGCTAGCAAAAATGTAAACTAATACAACTACTTTGGAAATCAGTATGTAGATTCCACAAAAAATCTAAAACTACAAATCCCATTTGATCCAGCTCTTCCCTTTTTAGGTGTCTTCCCAAAAGAATTAAAGACATCATATTAGAGTAACACATGCACACCCATGTTTACAGCAGCACAATTCATAATAACTAAACCTTGGAAGCCCCCTGGATGCCCATGAGCAGGTGAATGCGTAAGGAAGATGTGGTACTTACTACTCCCCATAAAGAAAGATATGCTGGAGTTATTTGTAGGAAAATGAATGCACCCTGGGACCACGTTAAGTAAATCAGACACATGAGCTTAAATATCACATGGTTTCTCTTATATGAGACACCCCAAAATATAAATAAAGAGCAAAGTAAAAAACAGATAATGGGCAGTGTGGAGACAGTTCTTTCTCAAATGGGAAAGAGATCATGAGATGGAAGGAGGAGGGACAGAGAGGAGGAAAAGAGAATGAAAAAGAAGTTAAGATGTGTCACACACATGTACCAATGCCACCCAAGGAATGTAAACATGTGCCACAAACATGTACATATAAATAAATAAAAATAGTACAAATTTTTAAAAGTGGTTTTGGTCTCACTTCACGCAAACAAAAAGGATGGGTTATGTCAGCAATAAAACAAACGACATAAATTGCAATGAGCAGAATAACAGTTGATGGTTGAGTTGGGAAGGGCTTGCTTGGTTTAAGCAAACAGAAAATCAAAAATGTTGCAGCAAATTTAAATATACACAACACTTGTTATTCTCTCCTTTACAAATCTACAGTCATTTGATTTAGTAGCATAAAAGCACATTTTATATGGATTGGTTTGTTCTTTAAATTAGTCTGTTATATTAAATTTAAAAAGCATTTTTATTCAGATGATTCTGACAAATTTTCCAATTGTGCTAATTCTGAGTTATTTTTCATTTCTGTTGCAAATGGAGCTACAAGCTGCTGAACTTTAAGGAATCCAGCATTGCTTTTTATTTTTTTTATTTTTATTTTTTTGCCAATTTATAAGGAGGCAAACGGTTGAGAACAGAAGAACGCAACCATACTGTAATAAAACAAAGAGCTATTATGTTGTCTGGAGTTGGTTTTTTTACAGTGAGCCGTAGAGACAAAAAGCAATCATTTGCAGAAAGGAACTAAGAGGAAGAAAGGAAAAGTCCTCATTTCTTCCTCCAGGCCCCCAGTGGATTCAGCATAATGTCTGCCATGGAGAACACAATAGTTGGGGTAAGTTTCTAGCAATTTGCATTTTGTGATTTTTTAAAAAAATTTTATCACCTACACAGAATTCAGAAATCCTTGCTAATTCATTAACCCTGACTACAAATAACTATGACCATCATGGTCATAGACTGCTCTCCTACGTTCATAGTGTTCTCAGCCTGCAAACCTGGGTCAGAGGCTGTACCTCACATCTCCCAGCTGCGTCCTATCTCCAGGTGGATTTCTTCTGGGCACACAAGGTGCTCAAAGTTTTCTTTCTTTCTTTCTTTCTTTCTTTCTTCCTTTCTTTTTTTAATTTTCTGTTTTAATAATACTGGAGATTGGCCCCAGGACCTTCACACTGAGTTATGTCTCTAGCTCTTTTTTATTTTTCATTTTGAGACAGGGTCTTGCTAAGTTATTACACTGCCCAGGCTGGGTTTAAACTTGTGATCCTCCTGCCTCAGCCTCCCAGGATGCTGCAATTACATGTATGCATCACCATGCTGGGCTCTAACACTTTCTTGAATAAACTGATAATATCAAAATTGAGAGATTGCACATTTAGTTCAGAACTTGTGGCTTTTCTTTAAGAACTAGGACATCAGGTCATTCTGGGCCTGGCTTCTCCCATAGCAGCACGCGGCAGGTGTCCAAGGATAGCTCAGTGCACTACTTGGACACAGCACACAGCGCAGAGGTGCCACGGCCCCTTGCTCCCTCACTGCTCACTCTGTGACAGGAAACCCCTCGCCACTCTTGAGCCCTTGACCTTCTTACATTGGAGTAGCAGTCCTTGAATATTTGGTCCTGGAATTTCTGTCTACTCTTCAACATTATTAAATACCCAACAGGTTTCTGATTATCCGTGTCATGTCTATGAATACACAATGTGTTAAAAATTAAAACTGAGAATAATCCTAAAATATAAACACATTTATGTTAACACAGTAACAATTTCTAGGGGAAAACATACTATTTTCCAAACCACAATATAAGAATTGCTATTTTATATTTGTTAAGATCTCTTTAATGTCAAGTTTAGTCAAATCAGCTGTGTTCACATATCTGTCTCTGCATTCAATCTGTTGTGAAATATTATTTTGGTTATAGCACACGAAAATAACCTAAACCCACACATTTGTGTAAGAAGTGCAAAAATAGAGAAGCATTTTAATAGCCTCTTCAGGTAATTGTGGATATGCCTCTCTGATACGACACCAACACTCAGCAAGTGGCGAATTCGTAAAGGTTAATTGTACTATAGGATCTAAAACCATAGTGAAGAATAAATCATACAGTTACATTAAGATTCATTGGCCTGTGTTACACTTTGAACATATCTCCTACCCATGCAAGAGTATATAACATTATACATTAGGCATTTGGAAAATACCGGTTCACTGAGTTAAATACTTTCCAAATGTTGACACATTCCATTTATCCAAAACAAATCACATTTGTTTTTATTCTGATCTCATCAGAAAAGTCTTTAAAGTGTTAGGATATTATCAAGCTTTACAGTGGTAAGTTTTCCTAAATTTTAACATTGCTTGAAAGCTTTAACTTCGTCATTGGCAACAAATTATGACAGCTCTTTTCCTTGCAGTGACAGGCCAACTTCACTCCTTTTTAAGGAAATCTCTGCCGGATGCCCAAGTTTGAGTAACACTGCTGACTATCAATCATTCTTCCAGGTAAAAACGCTCCTTAGACGGAAAATGGTCCAAAAGTTGCAACCCAAGCAATTGCACAAGTGCTTTTCCTTGAGACGCCCACGATGCTCCACGATGCAGAGAGGCTTTCTGTGTACTGTACTTCTGATCTTGTCACCACAGAATCTTTTCAAAGACATGTGTATGTCGTGGGAGCTTTTTCACAAAATCGGTGAACTTTTTTAATGTGTGTACACGGCAAGGAAGAATGCAGTAACTGCCAGGGTGATTTGGTGCCACCATCTCCATCTGTGCCTAGCAGTCAGCTCTCTTACCCACTGTTCTCACCCACCACTTGCTTTCTACCTCTTCAGGGCAAACACCAATACAGTGGGAAAGGCAGGTAACATCCTGTATTATTATGAAAGCGGTTTTAGCCTCATGGACTGCCTGAAATGTCTCAGTCACTCTGAGAAGTCTATTCGCCACATGTCAGAACTGCTATAGTAGAAAGCTATTTCTCAATCTCCATTTTCAAAGAAGCAGGAAAATAAATGATCCTTTTGGAAGGTGACATGTTTTAGGAAATGAAATGAGGGTGTGACCTGTATCATTTGCATAAATGCCCTGACTAGTTCGCACAGCCACTGGCTATAGTTTGGATGTAGTCTGAATGTGCTCCCTGAATGCTAACGCACTGGAAACTTGGTCCCCCATATGGCAATGGAGGAAGTGGGACTTTTCAGAGTTGGGGCCCAATGGAGGTGATTGGGTCACTGGGGGAGCTGCCAGGGATTTATGTCTCCGGAGGCTCCTGAGCTCTCACAAGAGTAGGTGGCTGTAAGAAGAAACCATGCCCTGGATCACCCTCTGGCTTCCTCTTTCAAGGTGGGGTCTCCCACACACACTCCTACCACGGCCGTCACCATGAGGTCACTGCAGCCAAGGGGAAGCTTGCTAAACAACTGCGCTATGCTACCTGAACTTTTAGCCTGAAAAACCATAAGTTACAAATAGACCTGTTTATAAAGTTTTCCTGCCTTGGGTATTTCATTGTAGCAATGTAGGGTGGATGAACACACCATCTGAGTTTGCGGTAATGGCCTGAACATAACCTACTGTGACCACCCTCCACCATGGAACCTACTTTCCCAAAGTAACCACACTTCAGAGTGTCAGCAATTCTTCCTGCCTGGTATAAACGAACATCTGGGGTTACACTCTGATATCCCAAAAAAGATAGTTTGGAAGGTGAGCAAGAGTTTTTGGGAGCACCAAACACAGATTTCATCTAAGTTTTTATTTTGTCCAAAACAGAACAGAGGTACAGCTACTAATACTACTAATATTTATTAAGTCAAAACTAGGTGCGTGCTCTTCCTGACTGTCCTGTAAAGTAATTTTTATAATTCCATCTCACTGAGGCACTAAGATTTTATACACCACCAGCTAGGAAATGCAGGAGGCATTGAAACTTGGGCTCAAATCGTGTTCCTCAACTTCAGCCAGTCTGGAAAACCTGGAAGTTTGTAAGCGGATTCAAGGGAGCAAAGCATTAAAAACATTATGGATGAGCTGTTTCCAGTGAGGGCAGCAACGCAAGGCAATATTAAAGACAGTAGCAAATGGTGCTGATAATAGAGATTAATATATATGTTTCCATATGAGCCACATTAAAAATAATGATGATTACCATTCATTTATCTGACAATATTTATGAGCCAAACACAAATCTACCCTTTGGGGAAAGAGCAAAGATGAAAGATGCAGGGTCCCCACATACAAGCCCCTAGTGCATGCTTTTGTTTGCATGTTTTATATAGTTCAATGACGCTGTGATATAGGAATGATTGTCACAACCTTATAGAAGAAATGAAGTTATATAAAGAAATAAGAGAAGTTCACCGATTCACTCAAATTCACATCACTTTTTAGGACAGGAAACAGAATTCCACTCCAGATCTGACTGTCTCCAAAACTCTGGTTGCATCACATCAAGCTTTCCTGGACGAACCCCAGAACTGTCTGCTGAGGATCCCTTACCCACAGGTGATGGGCAAGCACTACCAGACTCTGCAGGCAGCAAGCAGTTCTGACTCCATGTGTTACTACGTGAATAGCTAATTAATTTGAGAGAGGGAACGCAAGTGAAGGAGTAGCTCACATCAAAAGTAAGGATGTTAAGGAAGAATGGCGAGAGGACCCTGGGTCCAGAGGCTTGTCCCTGGACAGTCAGCTAAGCTAGTAAGCTCTTGTTTCTAAAACAAATTCCCCAGACAGAGTCAGAGATCAGTTCTTTTTATCTTTAATATTAAATGCTATAAATTACTAGTTCACATAGCTGCACCTAAGTAATGCAACTGTTTTGATTAGGGCAATTCAAAAGAAGCCACTTTGGCTATTTAAGAAAGAAAACTATAAGGATGCTGGGTGATAGGATTAATATCCTATCTTACTTAAATTTCTCAACACTCATAGAAGGCTCAACACTCAGCCTTCTTATAGATGAAGATTCTGAAGATACGAGAGAATAAGTGACTTAACTAGGCCTACAGATTAGGAAGTCCTTCCTCTCTCCTGTACACCAGGGATTAGCAACTAAAGCCCACAGGCCAGACCCAGCCCACTACTTGTTTTATAAATAAAGTTTTATTAGAACACAGCCACCCCCACTCTTTCACTTTTTTCATAAGTGACTGATTTCATGCTAGGATACTCTGAGTAAATACAACAAAGACTATATGTCCTGTAAAACCAAATGTATTTACTATCTAGACTGTTTCAGAAAATCTGTGCACTGATTTTCTCAACAGTTGAGCTGTTGTAATTTTTGTTCTTCGGGTTTCTTTTAATTTGTTCTCGAAGTCTCACTCTTTTGAAATTGGCTATAAACCAATACAACTACTCTCTAGGTGAGCCACGCTTGGGGAGGTTATATTCAGGAAGACAGTGAGGGAGAGAAAGAGAGAAAGACTAGGGAAGAAAGGAAAGTAGGGAGGGAGAGACAGACTACAGAGACACCACAGGACTAGGCCTTTGCAAGGTTTCTGGGTATCATCCCTTAGACTTACCTCAGGGTTGTGAATTGGTTAGTTCAAAGAAAGCACACTCAAAGTGAAGAATGTATTTACATAGCTCTGGTGTTGACCTCGGTTTTAATCAACTGTGGGGCATATTGAGTTTTGGAGCAGTGTAATGAGGAACAGTGAGCTATATTGCCAACAATCACCCAGGCACGGAAGTTTTAACAAGGCCAAAGGTGATACGAATAACTTACATGAGGTCTAAATAAGCAAATAGTGTATGTTAGCCCTAGATAGAAATGGATGCTGAAGCAGCAAGCAGGTGACTTGAAAAATGTATGACAGTTATTTACTCAATTTAAGTCTTATCAGGATCCTCACCATACTGCAGACTAAAAGTCAGTTATTATCAGCACCTCCTTTCAAACATTCAAATTCATATAACTTTTGCTTATTGGAAATTCGATCACTAAAATTTCTGAAAGATAGTTTTGAGTAACACAACATTTTAAAATGGATTCAGAGCTCAATTGCAGTTACATAACAGCTTTGGTGGGCAACGTATACTTCTATGTACCTGTGCCGTAGGACGTCTTAAACTGACCTAGAAGCTTAAAGAAGGGTGCGAAGAATCCTTTGCTTTCTAAGTAAAATCTCCAACATATTGCCACATCTGCTCTTAGCCATAAAATTCAGACATAAGAGATGGTGTACATGCAATAAATACTTAGTTAAATGAATAGATGAAAAATGGCCTTGATGTGATACAGTTACCCCTTCACTTACTACTGGTTGACTTTGCAAAATGTCCCTATGGTCTGAAGAAAGGTGGAAAGAAATGGTCCCAACAGCAAATGTCTTCTACATAGCTCATTCTTCTAGATTATCCTTTTACATGATCTCATTTAATCCTCATAATGACCCTCTGAAACGGAATTAGTTTTCTCATTTTATAAGTAAGCCTGAAACTCAAGGCATTAATGAATTGCAGAGCTAGAAGCCAAAGCACATCTTTCCATTTGTTTTTATTTTTACTACCTAGCCTAGGTTTTTCCATTACCACATATGATGTGTGCCCACCCAGGGTTTTAAGATGCCAGGTTAGTTGGAAAGTTATGCACCTCCCGTTATCTCACTAATCTAGATAAATCATTTGGGAAAAGTAATCTAGTCACACCCAGTTCAGTTCTGACTCCCCTGTAAGCTAGGCTCTACTTACTCTGCTTCACCACAGAAGAGAATAAAGAACAGAGGTTTTGTTCTTTCTTTTGCCCCATTGAAAAGAACAGCATGTGAAGAACATTACTAGTAATAAATCACTGCAGTAGTCTTAACATTTAAATAACCCTTTTTCGCCTTCTGAGAACACTCCTTTTGTCCTGTGCCACCTTTGCAGTCAGATTCTAACCTGCAAGGAAGAGACTTAGAATTTGTCTGTGAAGGAATGCAAGGACATACGCAAAACAAATTTACACCTTCTGCCATTCAAAAAGTAAGGTCACCAGCAAACTAATGTCTCCGATGATACTCATCTTTCTCACACCTAGCATGCCTAGATGGTGCATACTAGGCCCACATTTTAACCCCCAACCCTTATATGGCAATTTTCTGACAGATGGGAAATAACACATATTAACAGAGGGCCATTTTTCTAATTTTCATAAAGATGTTATGTGGGCTAGTATCATCCCCCATGTAGAGAATATTCCCTTTTTTCCTAAGCCTCTTGGCCTATGTATTAGCTATGACTACACAGATGCTACATAACAAACAGCTCCACAAATTTCCTTGACTAACATCAACAGAGCTACTGTCATAGATTATTGCAAGAAAGAAAAAAACTATTTTTCATGTGTCGACAGGTTTGTTTTGTTCTGCTGAACTCAACTGGATCTTGGCCAGCTTGCCATCAAGACCACAGGTTGGGTTTAGTTCTGCCCTGTGGTCACTCATGTTGAGACTCAGGAAACATCAGTTACAGCTACCTGAAGCATGCTCTTCTCATGGCAGACAGCAGCAGTACAAAAGGTTAAGCCAAAACACATTAATGCCTTCAAAGCCTTGGTTTATGTCCTGTACTCTTGCTTCCACAAACCAAAAAAGCTTCATAGCCAAGTGCATCAGAGGGGAGGGAAGTGTACTCCTCTCATGGCGGTAGAGATGGGAGAGTGGATTTTTGCTAAGTGTAACATAATCTGCCACCGATCTACTCATTGCCACTCTATCTTAGTATATATTATAGGGAAAAATCCACCATTGCTGCAGCTCAAACAATATTAGACACTATTTCCATGTTGAGACAAGTCATTTCCTGCATACCCAGCCAATTTTTGCATATTTGCTTTTATAGTTTAAGACCAATCTGCCTATTTTTCAGCTTTTTATAGATTATTGTAACAGATTATTATTGACAAAAGACTAGACAATAAGCATTTGGGCCATGTTATAATGATACAGTTCTGCCATAATAGTGCAAAAGCAGCCATAAGGAAAATGTGGACAAATGGACATAACCGTGTACCAATTAAATTTTACAAAGATAGAGAAGTGGCCAGATTTGGTCTCTAAATCACAGTTTGCCAACCTTTATAATAGACAGAACTATAAAGGGTAGGCCTCTAGTTTGTGATGCACAACATACCACTACAAAGTCGGTAACTTGAAATAATCATTTTGTTTTCTCTCATGATTCTGGACATCAGTTGGGTATAGCTGAGTGATAGAGTTACATGCACATTGCTGCCTTTGCTGGCATCTAATGCTCTTTCAACTGTTTGACATTTTTACAGAGCTGCCTGGAAGGCTGGACTCAGCTAGGAAGCTGAAACAGAGAAGTCCCAGCTGCTGTGCCTCTCCTCACACCTGGCCTTTCTGAAGCTTATATCCAGAACTGTCATTTCCACCGTGTTCCACTGGTAAAGCTCCTCATCTGTCATCAATGACCTCTATCAGCCCTGCCCCATGCTGGCTTGTGTCCAAATGTCAACTTTCTTCTTCCCGGACCTTCAAATGAGGTGGAATTACTTCTAATGCTTCACATTCAAACTGGAAACAGTTTTCCCCCCTACAAAGCAACTTCAAACACCCTGCTCCAAAGACTCTCCATTCAGAAAGATGGTATCTTGGTCCAGCCACAGATGAAGTTAATTAATGTAGTGTCAAAGGAAGGTACCACCTATCCCTAAAGAGGCCTGGCTTGACTTGAGACCTTGGGCATCTCCCAAGTACATGTCCTCTACCAAAGACCTCACTCTACCCAATCTCTACCCAATCTACCCATCTCCCAAGGGCCACTGACACAGTCAGGGCTGAGAAGTAGAAAAAGGTCCAGAGGTTGAACAAAAACTAGGGAACTCCCCGCAATGCATAATGTTGATTCCAACAAATGTAATCATCACCAACATAACCCATAGGAACAACCTAAGGGACCATTCACTCTCAAACCTAAAATCTCTTCAAAAGTCACCATTTTAATTTTTACAGTAGAGCTACCACCCTTGTAAGGCCACAGGGCAATTCTGATAGTGGCCAATATACCCACCAAAAAAGTAAACCTCGACACTGGACTTCTGTCTGCTTATGTCAGTTCAGCCATTCTCCAGGTCTCGGTCGTCACCATCTACCTCTCCCCCAAACGCAAAGGCACTTCTTAGATTCGACTTAAGTTAGACAGCAGATGACCATGGCGACTTTGGTTCCAAGCCACACTATTTACTCATAGCCACCTTCTCAACCAAGACTCTGCTTTCCTGGCCTACCTGCACCAACCCTGCCTCCAAAACCTCCTCATCCTGGCCTCTAAACCAATATGGGAAGCTGTAAAAGGCAATAAAAGAAACACTGAATTATCACAGGTACGTTTTCCAGCTCCAATAATGCAAAGGAGATGACCTAGACAAGAAGTTTAAAGCAATCAGGCCTAGAGTATATATGTACCACCAAATGCTTCTGTTCTGCCCCTGAATGAAATGCGGCTGCCTCAACTCCATCTCACATTGCACAGAATGCCTGAGAGAGACCAGTGGGGTACAGACCCTTCCAGATCCTGTACCGCTAACCCAGCTGCTGGTAACCTGCGCTGTGTCCCATGTGTTACATACCTGCAGGACCGTAAATCAGAGCTGCCAACACCCTAACAGAGCTCACAACAGGCATCCTGGAACCAACTCACCCTAATCCCTTTCTAATCTGCTGTTTGTCTGGCAACCGACTCTTGGTTCTATCTCCCATTTATAGCCCTGCTGGCTTGACAGATGAGGGCATTGTCCTAC
>PVJX010040475.1:0-15175 GCA_004027295.1 Dolichotis patagonum | reverse complement strand
ATGTATTTATGCAAGTTTTGAAATTTATCTTGCTATTAATTTCCAATTTCAGTGTGCTATGGTCAGATATTATGCATGGGATAATTTCAATACCTTTGCATTTACTTAAGAATGTTTTATGGGATAATATATGGTGTACTTTGGAGAATGTCCCATGTGCAGCTGAGAAGAATGTGCATTCTGATTTGGTTGGGTGGGGCACTCTGTAACTTTCTACTAAATCCAATTGCTCACAGGTAAGATTCAGTTCTATTATTTCTTTGCTGACTTTTTGTTTAGTTGATCTATCTCTTTGTGACAACGGCCTGTTAAGGTCCTCTGTAATAATTGTGTTCTTATGCATTTTGTTTTTTATGTCCATTAGTATCTGTCTAATATAGTTGGGTGCTCCTGTGTTTGGTGCATATATATTTATAATTGTTAGTTCTTCCTCTTGAGTTTTTCCACTAATGACTATGTAGTGACCTTCTTGATCTCTTTTAATCATTTTAGTTTTGAAGTTCACATTGTTTGCAAATAGAATAGCTACCCTTGCTTTTTTCTGGGTTCCTGTTGCATGGAATACTGTTTTCCATTCTTTTACTTTAAATTTATGAGTTTCATTTTGGGTCAGATGTGTTTCTTGTATACATCATACTGTGGGATCATGTTTCTTGTTCCATTCTGTCAACCTATTTCTTTTGATAGGTCAATTGAGGCCATTTACATCTATGGATATAACATACGTACTGGCTTAACTATGCCATGTTATGTTTTAGTTGTTTGCTTTCTGTTTTTCCCCTTTCTTTAATTGCTTGTCCAACTGGTGGTTTCTTTCTGTTGTTTTTCTGGGCATTGTGGTCATTTTTATCTCTGTCTAGTATGTCTTTCAATACTCTTTCTAGGGTTGGTTTGGTGGACGTGAATTTCTTCAGTTGTTCTTTGTCATGGAAACATCTTGTTTCTGCATTAAATTTAAATGAAAGTTTTTCTGGGTACATCAGTCTGGGTTGAAAGTTGTTTTCTTTCAGGGCTTGAAATATCTCACTCCAAGCTCGTCTTGACTTGAGGGTTTGTGCTGTAAAGTCTGCCATGATTCTAATGGGCTTTCCTTGGTAGGTGAGTTGTGTCTTTTCACTTAGAGCTTTTAGTATTCTGTTTTTATGCTGCATGTCTGGGATCTTAATTATTATATGTCTGGTTGTAGATTTATGTTGGTTGTGATTGTTTGGTGTTCTATATGCCCCACTTGTCTGAATATCATATTTTTCCCCCATGTTTGGGAAATTTTCTGCTATCATTTCTGTGAACATTTTAGTTATGTTATTTACCTTGGCTCCTGCATCATCACTGATGCCTATTAGTACTACATTGTTTCTCTGGCATCATCTTGAAGCTTCTGGATTGTCATTTCATGCTGATTTATTATTTTTAAAAATTCTATTCTTTCATGATCACTAATTGCGGTCCTGTGCTCAAAGTCCGAAATTCTATCCTCAGCTTCATTTAAATGGTTTTGCATGCTTTCAATAGAATTTTTTGTTTCTTGGATATCTCTGGGTTTGTCTCATGAATTCTGCTTGTTTTCCATATTTATTCAAGTTTTCAATCAGTTTCCCATGCTCCTGTACTTTTTTTGAATCTATTTCTTCTCTAGCTGTGCTGAGCAACTCCTTTACTAGGGCTGTTATTTCTGTTTTTACATGAGCTATTACTTCTAATTCGATTTCCTCTAACAGTTGTTTTTAAATTTCACTCACTATCTTTTCAGAGATTTCTGGTGTGTTACTTTTGAAGTCTATTTCAATGTCTCCTGTACTTGCTCCTGGTGGACTACATGTTTGAGATTGCATTTTGTTTTTTTGTTTTGCCATTTCCCTTTTTGGGTTAATAGTTGGTCCTTCAATCCCACTAGTGTCACCTCGTGTCAACTAGTGGGATTGAAGTACATGGTTAATCCACTACATTCCAAGGTTCTGTGGGGAGGTGTGGTCTCCAAAGATCAACAGCAATACTAGATCCTGGAGGTGGAGGTTCTCCAATGGCAGCGGTGAGATTGTGGGGGTACCTGTCTCGGGTTGGCATTCCTAGGCCCTGAGGTGAGTGGCCAGAACTGGAGGACATGGGAGGGGCCCAGTTCTGGCCCTGCCCTGAGCAGGCCACTGGCTGGAGATCCTTGGTCCCATGAGATCATCTGCAAAGACAGCAGGAGTTACAAGAGGGGCCTGAGTCTAGTCCGGCCCCATGTGTGCCGCTGGCTGGAGTTCCTGGGTCCCACGAGGTTGTCTATGGGGATGGCAGGAGTCACAAGAGGGGCCTGGGTATAGTCTGGACCCATGTACACCACTGGTTGGAGTTCCCAGGTCCTGCAAGGTCATCTGTTGGGAACACAGGAGTCACAGGAAGGGCCTGGGTCTAGCCTGGCCCCATGCGTGCTGCAGGCTGGAGTTGCCGCCTCCTGCGAGGTCATCTGTGAGGATGGCAGGAGTCACAGAAGGTGACCTTATAGAATTTGTAGCACAATCATGTTAGCTATCCTGTGTGTTTACATAATTTTAGATATTTTTTGTTTTCCTTTTCTTTTTCTTTTTCCTTGTTTTACCTGAGATATTATTTTTTCCTCTTTAAACAGATTCTTAAGCTTTCTTAAAAACCTCATTTATTGAGTTTTTTGTATCTTATGTACTCTTAGCAGTTCTTACACTAGGGAGACTATATGGTATTTACACATGTGAGTTTGATTTATTTCACTTATGAGTCTGGTCTTGAGTTGTATCCATTTACTTATAAATATCTCAATGTGATCATTTCTTTATAGTTGAGTAGTACTCCATTGTAGGGAGCAGCATGATAGCCTCACTGCTGCCACCCCATCCTGCCCTCCTGTGGGCATTTGGTGCATCTGCCTACATTACCCATGATCCTGTGCATCTGCCTACATTACCCATGATCCTGTGCATCTGCCTACATTACCCATGGTCCTCTCCCACCTGACCCCGCTTCCGTATAAGCTGAAGGCACCTCCTCAATAAACAAGACTTGATTGGAACTGCTCAATTTGTCTCTGTCTCTCTCTCCTCTTGTCCAGCCCCCCATCCCCATTCCCTCTCCAGGTGAAACCCACGGACTGATCCGCGGGCCGGATCACTCCATTATATAAAAATACCACGTCTTTTTTATCCATTCCTCAGTTGATGGACATTTAGGTTGTTTCCAAGATCTGGCTATTACAAATTGTGCTGCTATAAAAATGGGTGCACATATATCCCTGTGATATGATGTTTTCATTTTTTCTGGGAATATGCCCAGAAGTGGAATAATTGGGTCAAATGGGACTTCCAATCCCAGTTTTTTGAGGAATCTCCAACTGATCTCCACAGTGGCTGCACCAGTATACACTCCCACCAACAGTGCAGATGAGTTCCTTTCCCCCTCCTCGCCTCTCCAGCATTTGTTGTTGAGAGTTTTCTTTATCACGGTGATTGTTTCTGAAGTGAGATGGAATCTCAGTGTGGTTTTAATTTGCATTTCTCTAGTGACTAATGATACTGAACATTTTAAAAATATTTTTTATGTTATTTAAAGAGGAAAAAAACAACAACCAGACAAAACAGAAAAATGGTAGCAACAATACAGAATTCTAAAAGGAAAAAAATAAAAGAACAAAAACAAACAAACAAAAAACCCCAAACAACAACAACAAAAAACAAAAACACTAAGAAATTGCCACTTAATACATTACATACGCTCATCATTGGAAATAGTTGTTCAAGTTACAAAATTAAAGCATACAAAGCAGTCATTCAAACAGTGAGACTGTTAACAGTTCTGCTCAAAAATCTAACAAAAACAGTAATATGGTCATCTATCTTACACAATTAAACATACATGCAGTTATATCTTTTAGAGTACTTTCTTTTCCTCTCTTTTTTGCAGTAGCAATTACACATTCTGGGTTTTATTGCTCCTCAAGTTCTTATTACTTTTACAATAGAGAAACAATGTGATATTTATAAATATGAATCTTATTTATTTCACTAATGAGGATAATCTCAAGTTGTCTCCATTTCCCTATGAAGGCCTCAGGATCATCCTTTTTTATAGCTGAGTAATATTCCATTGTGTAAAAATCCCACATCATTTTCATCCACTCTGCAGTTGATGGGCATCTTGGTTGTTTCCAAGATTTAGCTATTACAAATTGTGCTGCTATGAACATGGGTGCACATATATTGCTGTGATATGAATTTTTCAGTTTTTCTGGGAAAATACCCAGGAGGGGAAGAGCTGGGTTGAATGGAGCTTCCAATCCTAGTCTTCTGAGAATTCTCTATATTGATTTCCATTGTGGTTGCACCCGTCTATACTCCCACCAACAGTGGAGCAGTGTTCCTTTTTCCCTGCAGCCTCGCCAACATTTGTTATCACTTGATTTCTTGATGTCAGCTATTCTTTCCAGTGTGAGATGATGTCTCAATGTTGTTTTAATTTGCATTTATGGAATGACCAGTGATGGTGAACATTTCTTCATGTATTTGTTTGCCATTTGTATATCTTCATCTGAGAACTGTGTGTTCATCTCAGATGCCCATTTTTAGAGAGGGTCTTTGAATTGGGGGGGGTTGATGTTTTTCAATTCTTTATATGTTCTTGATATAAGATACTGAACATTTTTTCATGTATTTATTTGCCATTTGTATTTCTTCATCTGAGAACTGTGTATTCATCTCAGATGCCTATTTTTGGAATGGGTCTTTGAATTTCAGGGCTCTGATTTTTTAAAATTCTTTATATGTTCTAGACAGAAGTCCTTTGTCTGAGGGACTGTTCACTAAGATTTTTTTTCCCAATTTGTGGGTTTTCTTTTGTGATGGAGATTTCCTTCAATATGCAAAAATTCTTTAATAAGATGTGATCCCAGTTATTGATTCAATGAAGTATTTCGTGTGTGGTTTGATTCTGTTCATGAATTCTCTACCTATTCCTATGTCTTTAAGATTTCTACCTACTTCATCTTCCAATAGATTTGGTTTTTCTGTTTTAATATTTAGATCTTTGATCCATTCAGACTTTAGTTTAGTGCATGGTGATAGGCATGAGTCTAGTTTTATTTTTCAGCATATGGAGAGCCAATTTTCTAGCACCATTTATTGACGAGACTATCTTTCTTCTAGTGGATGTGTTTGGCCCCTTTATCAAAGATACAGTGCTAAGTTGTGTTTGTAGTTGCAGTTTTATCTTCCAGTCTATTCCATTGATCTTCAGGTCTGTTTTTATTCCAGTACCATGCTGATTTTATTACAGTAGCTTTGTAGTATAACTTCAAGTCAGGGATTGTGATGCCTCCTGCATTGACTTTGTTGCTTAGAATTGCCTTTTCTCTTCTGGGTCTCTTCTAGTTCCAGATGAATTTTTAGGAGTGATTTATCTAGATCTGTGAAGTATGTTACTGGTATTTTGATTGAGATTACATTAAATCTGCATAACAATTTTAAGAGAATGGCCATTTTTGCAATATTTGTTCTTCTTGTCCATTAACAGGGATTTCTTTCCATTTTCTGAGGTCCTCTTTGATTTCTTTTTCAGGGTGTTATAATTTTCCCCGAATAGATCTTTTACTTCTTTTGTTAGATTAATTCCTAAGTATTTCATTTTTTGATGCTACTGTGAAGGTTGTGTCTTCTCTTATTTATCTCTCAGTGGTTTTGTTGTTAGTTTATAAGAATGTTATTGATTTTTGAGTGTTGGCTTTGTATCCAGCTATATTACTGAATTTATTTATTATACCTATGAGTTGTTCAATGAAATTTTGGACGTCTTCTATATAGAGTATCATGTCATCTGCAAATAATGATAATTTAACTTCTTCCTTTCCTATCCTTACTCCTTTTATTTCTCTCTCTTGTCTAGTTGCTCTGGCTAGCATTTTCAGCACTATATTTAATAGGAGTGCTGATAATGGATATCCTTGTCTTGTTCCTGATTTTAGGGTAAAGGCTGTCAGTTTTTGGCATCTTAATATTATGTTGACTATTGGTTTGTCATAGATGGCTTTTATCATATTGAGGTAAAGACCATTTATTCAAATTTTCTGTAAGGTTCTTATCATGAATAAGTGTTGGACCTTATCAAAAGCTTTTTCTGCATCCATAGAAATGATCATATAGTTCTTATTTTTTGCTCTATTGATATGGTGGATTACATTTATTGATTTATGTATGTTGAACCATCCCTGCATTCCTGGGATGAATCCCACTTGTTTGTGGTATATAATCTTCTTGATGATTTGCTTCATTCTATTTTCCAATGTTTTATTGAGAATTTTTGCATCTATCTTCATTAAGGTGATTGGTCTATAGTTCTCTTTTTTGTTTGGGTCTTTCTTTGTGTACTATTTGCTTTCAGGAATGAGTGAGGGAGAATTGCTTCCCTTTCAATTTCATTGAAGAGTTTGAAGAGTGTTAGCATTAAATATTCTTTGAATTCCTTGTAGAATTCCACAGTGAATCCATCTCAATCTGGGCTTTTCTTTGTTGGCAAGGACTTAATTACATTTTCCATTTCATTAATGGAAATTGGATTATTCAGCAGATTTTTATCTTCTTGACTCAGCTTTGGTAATTCATGTGTTTCTAGGAATCTGTCCATTTCTTCTGTGTCACCAAGCCTATGAGAGTAGAGGTTTTTTGAAGTAAGTATTGATGATCTTCTTTATTTCCACCGGGTCTGTAGTGATTTTCCCCTTTTCATTCCTTATTGCATGAATTTGAGTTTTTTCCTTCCTTTTAAAAATCAGATTGGCTAGGAACTTATCAATTTTATTTATTCTTTCAAAGAACTAACTCTTTGATTCATTGATTCTTCGTATTGTTTTCTTAGCCTCTATTGTATTGATTTCTGTTCTGGTTTTTATAATTTCTTCCCTTCTTTTGGCTTTGGGCTTGACTTGCTGCTCTTTTTCTAGATGTTTGAGGTGCAGGATCAGGTTGTTTATTTGTGTTCATTCTGTTTTCCTGATGTGGGAACTCACCATATTAAATTTTCCTCTGAGTGCTGCTTTCAGTATGTCCCACAGGTTCTGGTAAGTTGTATTTGTGTTTTCATTTGCCTGTAAATATCATTTAATTTCTTCTATAATTTCCTCTGTGACCCACTGATTGCTCAGGAGTGTATTATTCAATTTGCATGTGTTTGTGAATTTTTTGCAGTATCTTTTGTCATTAATTTCTAAACACTCTAATCTACATGTAATGAACAGACAATAAATGCAAAAATGATTCCATTGCACTTCCTGTGAGTTGGCACCATGCATAGGACATGGGGAAGACAACCAGAGGTCAACCTCAGCCTGTTAGTTGGTGCCATTTGTGGGATGCAGGGAGGTGAACAAGAAGCCACCCATTTCCTGTGAGTTGACATCTTGCATAGGTGGTAGGGAGGACAATCAGGTACCAGTCTCTCCTGGGGCATGGGCTGGGAGAAAAGAAGATCCAAGGTCCCCCCACCCTGACCCTGTGAGCAAACAGCTGATCCAGAGAAACACAGGTTGAGAAGATAGCTATTGAAGCAAAATGCAACTTAGTGCTTGTACTGTATAGTGATTCACTGTTTTTGCAGGCCTAATGTCAGTAATCTGATCATCTCTATAGAGGATAACAATATGCATTATATCATCTATGGGGGGTTTCTTTCAAAGTCAGTAACCATTGTTAATACCCTATTATCTTGTTTTAAAGTCCTGTATTATTTTCATTGTTTGGTTTTATTCTGTTTTGTCTTGTTTGATATTATAATATCTGATGGCATGGGCAGCTATTTCAAAATATATTATGATAGCCATTTTGGACTTACTATTATCATTTTGAAGACCTGTATTGTGTTCATTGTTTTGTTTTTATTTGTTCTATTCTGTTCTGTTTGTTTGATTTTCCTGTGTCTGATAGTGTGGGCAGTTATTTTGAAGACAACAAGAGTAATTATGGTAGCCATTGTTGATTTCCTATCATCTTGTTTTGAAATCCTGTGTCACTTAAATTTTCTTGTTTTGATTGGCTTTATCTTGTTTTATTTTGCTTAGTTTTATTCTCTCTAAAATAAAATTAACAACAACAAAAAAAACCATGAGAGACAAAGGAAATTTCAAATAAGCTAATCTAGTCCGTTCAATGTGAAAAGTAAATTCATTAATGGCAGCCAGGGGAGTGTGATGCATAATTATTAATTGAAAAATTTATTAAAAACTCCATTACAGATATTTGACCAAATATATAGAGAAATAATATAGAATTTGCATCTAAATAGAGTGTCTGGGAACCCAGAAACCTCAGTTTGGTGCCGAGCCTGAGATGTACTTTTACCTCTTTCCTTTCTGGACAAGCATCCTCTATAAGAACAAGAATTTCTATAATATTTCTCTAAACTTCCTGAGAATCCATCATATACAGTAGCCATCAGTATGTATTTCCTGAGTGAGCAAATTCTGAGTCCCTCGTCAGCCCTACCCTAACTAAAATTACCTAATTCTCAGGAAGGCCAGTCACTCCATCCCTCTGACTGTGTCCTGCATCCTAGGGATTCTAATGACATAATCAACCAGAACCCTGAGCCAACTGTATTCGTGGGTTCTGTTCCCTGTGTCTAGTTCCATTCCTCTTTTCATCTCCAAATCCTAGCTGGACATTTAGGTGCAAGCAGCAAAGCCTATTCCTCCATGCATGATAATACAATGCAAAGGCAATAAAAATTTGACTTATTGGCCAAAATAGAGTCAGTGTATCCTACTTGGTGGCAGCTAGAGAAGTCTAAGAATTTTATGTTTCTTTTTGCTATCATTTTATTTTAGGAAACATTTTATTTAAAAAATAAGTCATGGTTCCTCTCTGCCCTGTAACAACATATCATGAAGAAAATTAAGCCATAAATTGAGCAGTTCGAGTTCTAGGTTAGGGAAGTAGGAGGAAGGAAGAGTTTGGGGGGAGAGGAGTCTGGAGTTGTCAGCGCTCTTTAGGTTACTTGATGCTCTGTTGGGCCAAGCTTGCTCAGAATGGTATTGCTTGTCTCCTTTTCATAAAAATACCTAATTTCTGGCCCTGAATCAAGGCCAGCAGATTGCTATAGCTGCTGGTTTCAAACAGGAGCCTAAAGAGAATTCTTTCTGTGGTCTGTTGGCCATTTCAGAACTTTGGAAATGTAATAGTCAATTCATCAGAAAGAAATAGTGGCTGTAAGTGTGGCAGGCCTTGGTGGCCAACAAGAGACAGACCCTGGTGTCTCGGGACTTGCACCATGTGGCAACCTGGGGTGCCAGGAGAACAAGGAACTCCTCCCCTCTCTGGTGAGCAGCTGTGAGCCTGCCAGCGCAAGGGCTGAGAATCAAACATCTCATGTCATCCTGTCCCCCATCCCGTGTCCCCATCCCCCACCCCTGCTTAGCATTTGGGAGCCAGTGGACTGGACATCTTGTGAAAGATTGGCTGTGTTGTTTTGTATGAACTTTCCATATACAAAGATATGGACAAACGTTTGGAAGAAAACAAGAGACAATATGATAGATAGTGAAGATCTCTGGTTGTCTAGCTTTGAGATTTATGCTTTCTTATGTCCTGTTTTGTTCTGTTTTTTTGTATTAAGTTTTACCCCCTTTAAAATAAAAAAAAAAACCTAATTTCATCATGCTCTTTGTCTCCCTAACACAGTTCACATGCAAAATATAAGCCCATTCATAGTCATGGTATTTGTCTCTTGATTGGTTCAACTATTTAGAACCTTCGTACCTTTCATATTCCACAAAACACACCAAGCACCTTCCAGCTGTGACTAAGAGAGCTTTGAGTTTATGAGACTCCAGGACTTAGCTGCTCTTTGGAGCTCTCTCACCCAGACACTGTCACATATTCCTGAGTGAAATCATTCAGACACAAAAGATGGAGAGTTGAAGAAAAACACATTTTGAAAGAGAGCCAAGATTTTAAACTCTGAATAATGAAAACTTCCTAAGGAAAATAAAATGGGAGGCATGGAGAAATCAAACCAATAATTTTACATATTTTTCTGGGAATAAAGACAAACCCTAATTTGAAGCACAATGTAAAAATAGATCATGCCAAGGTGATCATGAAATTTCAGATCACCAGAAGTGAAGAGACTAGCACTCTAGATTCTGTAGTAGGTGTTGGAAAGAAGAAAAACATAAATTCACATTGAAAGGATGAGGCTCCGTGGACTTCTACCTCTTATTACAGCAGGCAAGATAATTTGGACTAAATCCACCCTTGAGAACAATTATAAAGGAAGAGAAAGGTTCTTCTATATGTATTTTATTGGTATATGCTTATGAAATATAATAATTGCATTCATCTTGGGAGTTGGTTCACACACAGGTCACATCTTAACCAGTTTCACTTTCCCATCCTGTCTCATCTCTTCTCCTCACCCTCATCCCCAAATCCTTTTCTCATCTCCAGAAACGCCTCCTCCACTGTTCATGCATCATTCTTTCTGAACTTTTTTTGAGTTAATATAAAAACAGTAAAGACAATAAGAACAACAATAATAATACTAATCCAACAAAATTTGTGACAATGAGAAAATGCATAGTTCCACCTTTTGTTTTTTAGGTTATGATCCCTCCTTTTAAAATTAGCATTATGGTTTATACCTAGGTGTCCCCTAAAAACTTCAAGGGTCATTGGCTGGGCTTTTCTGAGGTTTCTGGATCTAGGGTGTTTGATGCTGAGATAAGTGTGTGATGCTGGGATTAGGGTGCCCAACTCCGTGTGTGGGTGGCATCAATCAACAGGTTTGCAGCCTGGATGAAATATAGAGGGACAGCTGCTGCCTCTGAACTGCTGCCTGCTGCTCACTGCTCACTGCTTTGCTGCCTTCTGCCTGCCCTGCCATGGCATGGACTCCTCCTCTGCAATGCTCCTCTGCCATGCTGCCCTGTCATACAGCCAGCTGACTATGGAGTGAACCCTTTACAAATTGAGCTGAAGTAAACCTTCCCTCCTTTACCTTTGGGTGTCAAATATATTGTTTCAACAATGAGAGAAGTAAGTAAGACAATTAGTATCTGGTTGCTATATGTGACAAATACATTCACCATGAGGGAACTGGCGTAATACATATTGCATCTTCATCTTTTCCCTCCCTGCCTCTCTCAGTTCCCAAATCCCTTTTCCATTCTTCCAAAGACTCAAGTTCTAAATTCATTGATTCTTTGCATTTTGTCTTAACCTCTTTAATTTCTGCTGTGATCTCTACAATTTCTTTTCTTCTATTAGTTTCAGATGTAGATTTTTCTTGTTTTTCTATTATGTAGAGATACATCATTAAGTTATTAGGGACTATTCAATTTGTTGTATGTGTGGATTCCACACATAACTTTCATTCTTAGAATTGCTTTTATTGTGTCTCATAGGCTTTAGTACATTGTGCTTCCACTGTCATTTGGTTCTAGGAAAATTTTTAAATGCCTGATTTTTTTTGTGATCCATTGATTTTTTCAATAATGCACCATTTAATCTCCATGTTTTGTGTAGTTTCTGTGGCCTTTTTGGTGTTTATTTCTCGCTTCATTCTGCTGTGATCTGCTAGTAAGTAGGGAACTATTTCAGTTCTTTTGTATTTATTTAAGCATGCTCATAGGCTAAGATATGATCTATTTTTGGGAAAATTCTATGAGTTGCTGAGAATAATGTGCATTCTGTTATTGTCAGATGAAACACTGAAGATACCTGTTAAATTCACTTGTTCAGTGATGTAGATTAATTCTGATGTTTCTTGATTGAATTTTATCTGGCTAGCCTGTCTAACTGTGAGAGTAGAGTATTTATGAGCCTCATTATGACTGTATTAGTGCTTATCTATTCTTTTATGTCTAGTGGTTTTGTGTGTGCTAACATTGGGTGTATACTTGTTTACAACTATTATCCCTTTCTGTTGAATTATTCCCTTTATGAGAATGTAGTGGCCAACTTTGTGTGTTTTGATCAGTTTTGGATTGAAGTCTGCTGAGTCTGAAGATAAGATTTCTATTTCTGCTTGTTTTGAGGCTCCAGTTGAATGGAGTATTGTTTTCCAATGTATCACTTCAGTCTATGTACTGACATTCATAATAGGTATGTGTCCTGTAGGCAATAAATGGTTGTTGTTATTGGGTTTTTTAAACTCAGTTTGCCAAGCTATGTCTTTAATTGGAGAGTTGAGAAAATTGACCTTGAATGTTACTATAATATGGAATTTATTGGATCCTATTATAGCATTATATTTCCAGTGATAATGGCTTTATGTTTTCCCTTATGTTTGCTCTCACAGTTAGATGTGCACTTTTCTGTGGGCTCTTTATTACTGTTGGCCTCCCTCTCTCTGTCTAGAATTCCTTTGAGCATTTTCTTCACTGCTGGTTTAGTGGTCATGTACTTATCTCAGATTTATTTATAATGGAAAACTTTTACTTCTCCTTCAATTTTGATGGTTACTTTTGCAGGATAGAGAAGTATCTGAGTTGGCAACCTATTTTTGGGGGGGTTTGAAAAACTTCACTGCAAGATCTGCTGGCCTTTAAAGTTTGTGCTGAGAAACCTGCAGGCATTCTTTTAGGCTTGCCTTTACAGCCTATGCATTTATTTCCTCTAAAAGCCTTTAGTATTCTCTCCATTTGTTGTATTTCTGGAAAGTTTCCATGGTTTGTCATGGAAAGGTTTCTTTCTGGTTGTCACTTTTTGGGGTTCTATATGGTTCTTTTGTTTGAACTGGGTCTCAAAATGGCTCAAAGGTCTACATGTTAAAACAGAAACACTAAATATTCTGAAATATAGCATAGGTGGAACCCTTAAAGACATTGATGTAGGCAAACATTTTATAAACAGAATCTCTACAGGAAATATGACAAAGTATGGACAACTTGGATCTCATCTTAATAAAAAGCTTTTGCACAGTAAGAAAACCACCAACAGAATGAAGAGACAAGCCACACTGTGGAAAATAATTTTTTCCAGCTTTCCTTAGACAAAGTACTAATTTCTGGACTACACAAAGAACTCAAATAAATCATATGCCTCATATTAAAAGACCCAATCTAAAACAGGCATCTGAAATAAATAGCCCATTCTCACTTAAAGAAGTAGAAACAGCAAATAAATATGATAAAATGTTTATCATCACTGATTGTTGGACAGATACAAATTAAAACAATTCTGAGATTCTATCTTACTGCAGAAAGAATGGCTACTATAAAAAATCAACCAATAACAACCACTTATGGGACTGTGGGGAAAAATGACCCATTCTCCACTGTTGGTGGGAGTAGAGACTGGTGCAACCACTGTGGAAATCAGTGTGGAGCTTCCTTAAAATCTTCCAAAGATGCCTCATTCAACTCAGATATTCCGCTTCTTCATATCTTCCCAAAAGAATTAAAAGCATCATATCACAGCAATACTGGCACACCCATGTTTATAGCAGAAGTTTTAATAGCTAAATCTTGCAAACAACCCAATGCCATTCAGTCAATGAATGGATAAGTCTTTTTTTAAACAGTGGAGTAATACTCAGCCATAAAGGACAAACATGAAGCATTTCTAGGTAAATGCATACACTTTGAGATCATACTCTTAAGTGAAAGAAGTCAGATGCACATGTGTAAATACCACATTGTTTATGTGGTGTGAGAAACAAAGTGTAAGTAAGGATCATAATTTATAGTAGATATTATGAAATATGAAGAGAATGCTAAATTGAGAAAGGTAACTGGGGATGAGGGAGGGAAAAGGAAAGGGAGAAGAAAAAAATTAAAAAGAAGGGAAAATGGAAATAAAACTTTTATAAATAATTAGAAGAAAGGTTCAAGGAAGGGGGGGAATGGGATAAAAGAATCAAAATACATCATGTACAGGCAAAAATACTCTATGATGAATGTGATCATTATGTATACCTTAAAAGTACCAATAAGCTCAATTTTTTTGATACTGGGGATTGAACTCAGGACCTCACACTTGTCAGGAAGTTGCTTATGCCACTGAGCTAAATCCCCAGCCCTTCAATAAGCTTAATTAATAAAAATAATACAACTAAAGAATTGTCTTACAGCATGATCAAAAACTGAAAGCTTTTACCCTAAAATCAGGAACAAGATAAATTTGTCCACTGTCATCACTCCTATTTAATATAGTTCTAGAAACATTAGTCAAGCCAATTAAACAAGAGAAAGAAACAGAAAGAAAAAAGACAGGAAAGGAAATAGTTAAAAGTTCAAATTAAGTCAACTAGCTGGATACAAAGTTCACACTCAAAAATCAGAGGCATTCCCACATGCAAATAAGAGAAATTAGGGGCCACATCTTTCAAAATAGCATCAAAAATTGAAATACTTAAGAATCAATCTAACAAAGGAAGTAAAAGATCTTTACATTGAAAACTATGGTACTTTGAAAAAGGAGTTCCAAGATGGTATCAGAAAATGGAAAGATATTCCTTGTTCTTGTGTAGGAAGAAAAAAATAGTGAAAATGGCCATACTCTGAAAACTGTTATGCAGATTTTATGCAATCTTGATCGAAATACCATTAGTATAACTTTCAGAATGAGACAAAACAGTTCTAAAATTCAGTGGAACCAGAAGAGACCTAGAATAACAAAAACAATTCTGGGCAACAAAGACAAGGCAGGGGACATCACAATTCCTGACTTGAAATTTTACTACAGAGCTACTGTGACAAAAACAGCATGGCACTGCCAAAAAAAGACCTTGAGGATCAATTGAACAGATCACAAGATCCCAAAACAACTCTAAATGCATTCATTCACTTGATCTTTGACAAAGAGACCAAACACAGTCACTGGAAGAAGACAGCCTCTTTAATAAATGATGCTGGAAAAACTGGCTCTACACATGCCAAAGATGAAAACTAGACCCATGTTTCTCACCATGCACTAAACTAAAATAAAAATTGATCAAAGATCTAAATATTAAAAAAGAAAAGCTACCCAGGCAAGACACCACAGCAATCTACCAATGCCTCAGCAGTGGGGGCACACACTTGGCTGGACCACCCTAGGCAAGAGTTTCCAATGACCTACCAAGGCCATAGTGGGGGCACACGTGCCAGCAGTTGATAAGTGTGGTGAAGCAGTGTTGTGCTTTGCCACACAGACATGAAGAATAAAAGTTGGCAAGTGGGTCAGGTTTTTTTTTTTTA
>PVJX010040474.1:0-15176 GCA_004027295.1 Dolichotis patagonum | reverse complement strand
TCAGCTATAAAGAATGATCACATCGAGATATTTATAAATAAATGGACACGACTTGAGACCATTCTCTTAAGTGAAATAAACCAAACTCACAAGGGTAAATACCATATAGTCTCCCTAATATGAGATTTGATAAGAGTATATAAGACTTTATGGTAAGCATGAGGCCCCATCTCATAGCTTTGAAGTCTTTCAAAGTTTTCAATCATCAGTTGGAATGGTGTTATCCTGTTTTGTTTGACTATATCATACGTGATGATATTAATAGCAGTTTTGAGGAAAACAAAACATTATGACAGCTATTGCTGATTTAATATCATCCTTCTTAGAAGTCCTACCATGCATTTTTGTTCTACTACCATTGGTTCTGTCACATTGTGTCTTATTGGAATTTGAATATGTGTGATAGCTCAAACAAATTTTTTTCTTTTTTATCAAAAATAGATATTATAGTACCCATTGAACATTTTCTGTTATTCGGTTCAGAAAGCCCTGTAATTCTTTCACTCTATGCATGGCTTTATACTATTGTGTTATGTTTGATATTATTGTATTTGAAACTATGCTCAACTACAGCAGAGTAAGAGATATAGTGTTAGTTACTGTTGATGTCCAGTTGACTTAATGTAAAGTACTGTGTTGCCTATGTTGTCCTGTTCTGATCTGCTCTATACTGCCCCCTTTTGTTTTATTCTCTTTCAAATTAAAAAAAAAAGAAATTGAAATACTTTTTCCTTTTTAAAAATGCAAATTTACAAAGAAAATAAATGCAGATGACTTTGATACTGCGGAAAAAAAAGGAAAAAAAGAAAGAGTCTCTTTGGAGCTCAGGGTTGTCTTGCAAGCCTTGGAAGTGATAGACAAATTCTTCCCCCTCATTGTGAAATGATGGCGCAGGTGGCTTGGATGTTCTTTACTCTCTTCCACAGTATAACTCAAGACATGGGTAGCCTTTTCTGGCAAGTAGATGAGTACAGTAGATAGAAGAGGACCTTGAGCAATAGCTGGCTGCTTTGGAGCTCATGTTGCAAGGCATCGGATGCACTGTTTCCTTTAGAAATATCTCCAGAAGCGTAAGTCCTCATGTCCTAGAAAATCCCCTGATTTACATTCTAGGCAGGCTATTCACCAAACATGGAGGTAAAGGAAACTCTAGCCCAGGGAGGAGGACTGGGAGTGCCACCTACCTCTACCTGGCATACAACATACACGACTTACCCAGTCATTGAACTGCAGAAGCTGGCAAAACACGTAAAACAGAGATGGGTGAAATAATGCCTACATGGCTGCTATGGCTGTGGGATTATGGAGCTGACACAGTTAAGCACAAAGAACATGTCCCAAATAGCCAATACAGCCAGCAGCCTCTCTCTGAGATGGGTTCTCCAGGATGTGCAAAGAACTGCCCCAGAAGCAGATAAATTGGTTGATGGCAGCAGCTGGTTTGGTTTGGGAGAATCCAGGTGGCCTGCCAGAGCAAGTCCCTATCTAAAATTGATAGCTGTGCTACATAAATTGGGCATGTTGCAAATGATGTTCACACTGCAGTATCATAGCTCAGATGAAGAAATGCTGATGGCACGCAAGAAGGACATGGTCTTGGTGAGCAGGCCAACTGGCCCGTTCAGGTCAGTGGCAACCCTCCTAGCTCCCTTTACGGATCACCTGATCCATGATGCTGTGGATGACTTTGCCAGACTGGGAGATGTGGAAGTGACATGCCAAGTTAAGGCAAGATCTGTAAAAGCTGTACTGACAAAGGATAAAAAGAATGGGTGGCCTCTGGTGAGCAGAGCCATCTCAAGAACAGGCTGAAAGTTGGTTTGTGCCAGATCTCAACTCACCTGCTGGCTGCCAGCTTAGCTGCATTTAAGTTAGACGGGCAGCCTCTGAATGTGTTGCTGACTCTGTGGAGGCAGCTTCGCCATGAGCAGCAGTACCAGCCAGTGGGCCAGGGACAGAAGGCCAAAGAGCCCTGCTGAAGAAGTAGAAAGTGATACTGGCCTCCTTTTACCCTGATAAGGAGGCAGGCCAAGGTCCTTCATCTTTGGGGTTCTGGCAGACTGAAGGCCTTACGTGGAACTAACTACTTACTGGTCTCCCCAAAATGTGCAGTGTGTACTAGTATTGGTGGATACCAGAGCAGTCTGGGTGTTCCCCACAGTTATGCTGTATGATCTTTGTAATGATTTGTTGCATTCTGTTTGCCAGAATCTTGCTGAGGATTTTTGCATCAGTGTTCATTAAGGAGATTGGCCTGTAGTTTTCTTTTTTTATTAAGTCCTTGTCTGATTTTGCTATCAGGGAAATGCTATCTTCTAGAAATGAATTCGGTATTGCTTCCTCCTTTTCAACTTCATGGAGGAGTATAGATGTTATGGATTAAAAACTGGTGGTCAACTTAATGCCAGCTGAATTAAATCAGCATGGTGCTGAGCATAGATGTTCCACCTGAGGAAAGTTGCCAGCATAAATAGGGACATGGAGAAGAAGAGCAAGGCGTTGTGGGTTTCTCTAAGTGCTGCTGTTTCGAGCTGCTGGTTCTCCTGGAGGAGCTCATCATGACCAGCTTCTCCAGTGTGAGTTTGACCATTGTCATCAGAGTAGCCTGGGACCTTGTTGGTGAGACTGGCTTTTTGATTCACTTTGGAGGAGTTCTGGTCCTTATATCGAGCATTGCTTCCTGGCTCTGGAGGGGAAGATGTGTGCTGTTAATCTCCAGGAGAAACTCGTCATGCTGGCTTTCTGGCACATGCTCGACTGTTCTTACTGTCAGAGGAGCTCGGACCTCCGTGTCGCTGAGGATGGCTGTAGTACTTTTCAGGGCAGCCCTGGTCCTTATTCCAGCATTACTTCTCAGCTCCAGTGTAGAACCCTCAACCTACCAGCACAGCTCCTTCACCCCACTGGCATAGACTTTCTAGCTTCTGCCATTGACCTTTGGGCTTCCCAGCACAGAACCATAAAACAGACTGGCGTGAGTCCTTCTTGTGGGCTCTAGATCTCCTTGGACTCACGGGAGGCATTGTCATAGGCTCTAGGTCTTCAGCTGGACTTACGCAGGACATTGCTGTGGGATCCAGGCCCTTGGCTGAATATTCTGTGTCTTAAGTGTTGTGGACAGATTTCCTGTACTTTCTTGTGTTTAACTCTTGGTGACCATCATAAATAATATTATAAATTCTATGTCCTGATTCTAACTGTTCTCCTCACTTACCCTGACTACAATAATAGGAGTTAGATTTCCCCTGATGTTCTGACATAATTCTGTATTGAATCCATCAGGTCTTAGCCTTTTCTTAGTTTGTAGGGTTTTTGTTACTTCCTCTGTTTAATTACCTGTCATTGATCTAGTCAGAGTTTTTTTATATCTTTGTGGTTCTGTTTCGTAATTCATATTATTTATGAATGTATCAACTTTTTTCTAGGTTCTTCAATTTATTGGTAATTAGATGTCAAATTAATTTCTTATTGTCTAAATTACTTTCCTCATTGCTGAGACAAAATGCCTAACACCCATAATTTAAAGAAGAAAGGTGTATTGTAGCTCATACTTGTAGAGGTTATTTTCAGTCTATTGTTGCCTAGCTCCAAGGTAGGGTGGTATAGCAGAGGAGCATCTCAGGCAGAAGGCAGTGAAGCAGCAGAAGTGGCAGAAGTAGCAGCAAGCCTGCTTTCCCTCTCTTCCTTTATAGTCCACCCATTCTATAAACCAATGGAATAGTGGTGCCACCTCTGTCCAGGGTGGGGCTTCTGTCATCCACACCCAGAACTACACTAAATCCATTTATTTATCACACACAATCCCAACATCACACACCCAAGATCCAGTCATCTCTGAAAAGGCCCAGCTATGAGCACATGAGGTTTTGAAGGGACATCTAGATATAAAGTACAACAATTACAATCCACTGAATTTCTTCATTGTTTCACCTTTTTTGTTTCTAGTTGATTGGTACAAGACTTTTCTTTCTTTATTTTAGAAGTTTAGCTAAGGGCTTATTATTCTTGTTTATCTTTCAAAGAACCAAGTTTTTGATTCATTGATCTTATGTATTTTTATCTCTATTTCAGTTATTTTTGTTCCAACCTTTATAACTTATTACCTTCTACTTCTTTCTGATTTGGACTATTCTTGTTTTTTTTAAGGCTCTGAGATGTATCATTAGGTTATTTATTTGGGATCACTGTTTTTATAATGTGGCATTCATAGCTATATAACCTTTCCTCTTAGGAGTCCTTTCCTTGTGTTCAATACATACACTCTGGTATGTTGTGCTTCCACTGTCATTTGATTTTAGGAAATTGTAATCTCTTCATTGACTTCTTCTATGATCCTTTGATTATTCAATAATGTATTATTTAACTTCTGTATGTTTGCATAGTTTCTGTGGCTTTGTTTTTGCTATTGATTTCTTTTGTATTTAAGCATGATTTATAGTCTAAGATATGTTCTATTTTGGAGAATATTCTGTGCACTGCTGAAAAAATGCATATTTTGTTATTGAATTAAATATACAGTAAAAATCCGTTAAGTCCATTTTTGTGACTCTTTTTGAGACAGGGTCTTACTATGTAGTGCAGGCTTGCCTTGAACTCTTCTTATGTAGCCCTGGTAGATCTCAAACTCATGGTGATTCTCCTGAGTCAGCCTTCTAAGTGCTGCTAAGTGATATATTTTACATTGATATTTATTTCTTTATTGTCCAATTGATCTGTTAGTGACAGTGAGATACTGAAGTTCCTTGCTATGATTGTATTGATGTCTATGTGTCCTTTTTCTGTCTAGTAGTTTCTGTTTGATTAAATTTGGTACATCAATATTTGATGCCCATGTTTACAATTGTTATCTATTCCTATTGAATCATTCCATTTAGCAGTATGCAGTGGCTAGATTTGTCTCTTCTGATTAGTTTTGCTTGAAGTTTTCTCTGTCTGAAAATAAGATAGCTATTCCTGCTTGCTTTTGGGTTGTAGTTGTATCAAGCATCATTTTCCATTGTTTCGTTTTCAGTCTATGTGGTTTGTTTGGGAATCCATGTGTCTCTTGCAGGCAACATATTCTTTGGTTTTAGTATTTGATTCAATTTGCCAGTCTGTGTCATTTGATTGGGGGGTTAAACTACTGCTGTTGAGAGACATTATTTTAAGGTATTTACTGAATCTTGTCATTGAATTATTTTTCCAATGCTCATTTCTTTATTTTTTCTTTTTGTTTAGCTACTCTCCTAGTTACATGTATACTTTACCAACACCAAAGAACCCAAAGGAATTTCCCTGCCTCTTTCTACAATTTTCTTAAGTCTTTAAAAAAATGTATGTCTATATCCATGTCATTCAAATCATAATCCCAAGAGCTTTCATTCACTCAGATTAGAAGTGTTATGGTTTAGACCCAGAGTGTACCCCTCAAAGTCTCCTATGTTCAGAGATGAGGCTTTTGGAAGGTGACTGGACCATCATGGTGATATATTCATGAGTGGATTCATCCTTTGATGAATACATAGCTGAATGTGCTGTTAGGTGGTGGAGCTGGTTGCTGGTGGGTCACTAGGGGTATGACCTACAAAGATGTACCCAGCTCCTTCATTTTCTCTCTGCTTGCTGGATGCCATAAGATGAGCAGCTTTCCTCCACCATGCCTTTCTGCCATGGTATTAAACTAGTCCAAACACACCTCTGTACCTTTAAGTTGAAGATGTCAAGTATTTTATCCCAGTGATGGGAAAACTAATACAAGAAGAATCTATTTCCAAGATTCCCTTTCCAAGATGTTTCTAAGGACTAAACCTGCAGATCAGCAAGCATATCCTTTCTGCCACCTCCTGAAGACCATGAACTTGGCTGTGCCCTTTGAGGCTGACCCTTTCATGGATAAGCAGCTTCTGCCTGACTGTCTCCAGTAGAGTCACTGGAGCAAGGGCTCGTTGCCTTCCCAATAGTGACCATCTGAACCCTGAAAGCACTAGGTCCCTTCTGCAGCTGCATGAGCATACTAAAGACCCACTCTGCTGCTTCCATGCGGGCTAGTGTAGGCCCATATTGCCTTATGGTCTTCTCAAGAGAAAAAAGAGTTGCTTCCGGTCTGTGTTACCTGCAGAAGAAGGCTTCTGCAGAAACTAGGCCGTTATTGTGACAACTCTGGTGAATATCAGTCTCTTCTGTCACCGAAGTAGACAGCTGTTTATCAAAAAGCACAATCAAAGAATTGTGTGGCCCTGTCAGGAGCTCTAATGTAAGCCACAGACTTACTGCGAAAACAAATCGCAGTAATGACACAAAGACAAACCAGGTATCAGCATACAATAAAAAGTCATAACTATGCCACCATTAATCATAGAAAAAAAAACAACAATAATAATAAGGTCAAAGACAAAGCAAGTATTGACATACAGTAAATTATCTACTAAAAGAAGAAGTGTCCTACCATTAACAATAGAGAACAAATCAGCAATTATGGTATAAACTAAACAGGTAAAAAATAATAATGGTCAATAGTAGTGATAAAAATGGAGGAGATGTGGAAGGTGAAAATGAAAGAAGTAAAATTTGGAAAAAAAGAAAAGGAGGTAAAGAAGAGGAAAGGTTAAATAAAATTCAAGTTGAAAACAAAAGAAAGTAAATAGAATTAGTTAAATGTAAAAAATAAAAGAAAAATTAGAAAAAAGAATAAAACAAAGAGCAAATGGAAGGCAAAAATAAAAATCTCCCCTCCCGAAACCCAAAGAAAATTAGAAATAAATTTTAAAAGTTCTTCCTTATTAAGGTGTTTAGGTGGGTAACTCTTTACAAGGCCTGTGGCATTGGAATCCACCAGATATGGGGGAGGTTTAATGAGTTACAACTGGGGACTATTGTGCTTTCCATGACCCAATTTTTGTTGTGTGAATACTGAGTCCTGTCCTGCCTTTTCAGCTGGGCAGGGTTAGTCAGTGGTTTATTGTCTGTCTTAGGAATATATTCCTCTAGTGACTTTTAGTGTTTGTGTCCTTCTCTGTGGCCCAAGCCACTGCTCTCCTTAATCAGCTTTGCAGTCTATGCATTTGTAAGGTGCTCCACTTGCTCCAGAGGCCCTCCGGTTCATATATACTGGGACATGGCAAATGTCCAAGCTGAGGCATATCTCTGGATCATGTTAGCAGAGGAAGGATGAAGATAGACCACTGAGTTCTGGAAGTAGGCAGTGAGGAGGACAAAATAGTCCATGTCTTAGTTACATTTTAGTCATTGCTGAGACAAAATACCTGATGCCCAAAGTTGGGAAAGGAAAGGTTTATTTCTTACAGTTTTTGGAGGTTTCAGTCCATACTCAGTTGGCTCCAAGGCAGGGTGGCATGGTGGGGCTGCAGTTCATGGCGGCTGCAAACAGCAAGGCAGAAACTGGCAAGAGAGAGAGAGAGACATACCTTCTTCCTGCCATTACATCACATCCTGGCTCCACCCCTAGGAGGGTGTAGCACTGACACCACCAATCCAAGCACTAGATAATGAACCAATCACAAATGCACAATGCAAATACATGAGGCCTGGGGGCCACCAACATAAACCATGACAGTCCACTAGACTTAATCACAGACCTTTTAGACTCAGCCCCTCAGAAAGCCACTTGTGATTAGCCTGGCTTCTCACTAAAGAGTGGAAACACTTGTGTCCTCCATAACCTGAGCTCATGGTTACTTAAACTTTTCAGATCTGTTACTAGCCATCCCTCTCTTCAAGACTGTCTTTTGTGGCCATTTCCCACCCAGTCACTACAGCAAGGTGACCCCAGAAACACTGACGTGTAGTTGGTCTATGACTTCTAACTTTCAGAATAGCTCAGTCTTAAACAATAAGCCCCTTTTCAAAATGATTCCGATTATATCAGCCTGAAATATGGTGGGCTCTGCAGTGGATTCTTTCCTCAACACTAGCTGCCATTCTGAAGGTGTCACATTCAAAGTAAAATCGCACACAGTAGTATTTACATTTTACTGTAGCCATGGACTTACTTTGAGACAGCGATGCTCACCTGTTGTTTGTCTCTGAGATTGCTGCCCTCTCTGGGCTTCCCTTGTGTTTGTGGAGACAGGTCCTCTTCCCTATGATCTAGGGTTAGATTCTGAACTATCTCATTCACTTTCTCTGAATTGGCTTCCATTTCACCAGTTTCTTTGTCATTTCTATCTTTCCGATCTGTTCTTTGTTGATTTCTGGAGCTCCTCTACCCTTTCTCTTCCTAAATTGTTGTCTTCCAGGTACCTCAATTCCAGATCATAGAGACACTGTGATTTGCTGTCCACTTTCTTCCCCTCCAAAATGCCACATTTAAATGAGCTTTATACACTGAAATTTGAAATGCAATTTATTTTGCATAAAAAGGAACTTACCCCTTGAAAACCATCAGTCTACTATACTTCTCCCATTTCTATCCATGATGACTTCCAATATGGAATGTGAAATTCAAAAGCAATAAAAGATTAAAAAGAAGATGTTTGTGATGGTAAGTATAACTCACAGAAGACCCTGCTGAGTCTCTCTCTATTCTTGTTATTACTGAGCAAGAACACTTGGCCTTGCACCAGCCACTTTCTGGAATATATACAAGAAAGAACAAGGGAAGTTCTCTTTCAGTTGTTATTTTAACTGCTTTATTCTTTCTGTGTTTCTTCTTTCTCTCCTTGCCACAGTATTTGAAAAAATACATTTTATTGCACATATTTGAGTAATAACTATATACAGAGTCTGCTCCCAAAATGTATACACACTTTAGCATTTTCTGGAAGCTAATAGCCACCACTTTGAGCATCTCTTGGAATTGTAGAGGCCAAAGGTAACTTTCATTGATCACATGATGTCTCAATAAATTTAGTATTAATATACAAGTTTTTCTTTTCCTCATATATGCATGTTTAAGGCAGATTCTGTATCTATATATTGTAATATAATGGAACAAATTAATACATTTATAATTTCACCTAGTTACCCATTTGATCCCTTGTACCTTGCCACAGTTTTTATATGTCCTTCATTTATTTAGACAGGAAGATGATGATATCCCAGTGCAGATGAAAAACAATGGTCTCAGAAGCAGAAACCATGCATTGCAAGAACTCAAAGTCAGATTTACTGGGGATAAGCTTTATTTATCTTAGAATGGATTTGGCCTTTTAAAACATGGATATAAAGCAGAAGGAGTAACATAAATATAACCCCAAATTCTTTATAAATCTGTTTAAAATACAGAGTGGTGAAGCAAGATCTTAAATTCTTTTAGAAAGTAAAAGCTCCCTTTGAACTATTTTCCATTGTCTTGTCACTTCAAAGGAAGATTTGGTATGATTTTCAGAGACTTCTGTCCAAAGAAGAGTGTGAGGATGCTGGAAGGGGTAATTTGAACTGAGTAACCCATCCACAAATCTCCCAGCTTTTGCCTGCATTTTCTCATAGGGTTATTGTAAGTAATGCACAATGAATGGTTGCAAATCATCTTGAGGAGAATAAAAGGCAGAAGAAATGTTTCTTAATTTCCTCCAAAATGGTGCAAGTTGTGGAGTTGGGCATTCTGGAATTAGGCCTCATTCTGATCTTACAGTGAAGGGGCAGAATTTCCTAGGTAAAGACATCATTTTTACAGGAGGTATTAAGGGAAAGATCAGTCTTTCCTGAAGGTGGAAACAATGTTATCTCAATCTCCACCTGAAATGAGAGCCATGCAAAAGCCCATTGAAGTGTACAGCAGCTTTTGGAGCATCAAACTGTGCTACATTCTAAAGTATAAATGGGCAAATCATTTGTGACACCTCTAACAGGAGGAATTGTTAATTCCTCCCTGACCCCACATCCTCACTAATTCTAGGTCTAAATATGAATCTTAAATAGTCTATTCTTACTTTTTCCCTCTGCAGTAGCTTGTATAGTATTACTTAATGTTGTTCTATTATCAAGAAGACCATTACTATCCAGCTATCCACACTAAGGGTACTCTCTAAATAACATGATCATTGGTTACATTTTACCACGCACTTTACATTTTGGAAGACCAAAAAAGGTAATAATTTAAGTATCTCTGACATTAAATAGATAAGTAGAAATTAAATTTATAAATTTATATCTATTAAATTAATATCTATTTAAATTAATTTAAATAAATAAGTAGAAATTGCACAAGACATGCTAAATTTTTTTCTGAATGAAAGATTACCTTAGCTTTGCTTCCCATAGAGGCCAACCCCAAGACAAAGATTCAAATATAAACCACTGGAGATGAAATAATACAATATTGGAAGGAAGTGGAGAAGTGACATAGGGAAGGGAAAAAGACAATGCAAGGTAGTACGTGGAATCTAAATCTGCTGAAGAACTCTGAGAGGTAGTGTAGAAAGCATGCCTTGGTTTTATGCCACTTGTGGGTGAGGAAGCAGAGGAATTTGTACTCCAAAACTTATCAGTTCTGGGGCTAAGGACTGTTGAGGAGTGCTTTGGTTTAGACAAGTATCCCCCTAAAGTCCATGTTTTTAGAGACTTAGTGTTATGATTTAGATCTAGAATGTCCCCCCAAAATCTGATGTGTTCAATGGTGGAGTTTTGGAAGGTAATTGAATGAAGGTGGTGCTATAGTTGTTAGTGGATTCCTGATGAGTTGACAGTTAAATGTGCTGTTAGGAGGTGGGGCCTATTTGGACATAGGTCACCAGGGGTGTAATTTAAAAGGGCATGTTCCCATCCCTTGCTTTTCCCTTCCCCGACGCCATGGGTTTAACAGCTTTTTGGCTCCCAGGTCCCTATGCTATGCTGTTTCTGCCCTGGAGCTGGCCAATCGTGGTCTGAAACTGAGAGCAAAAAACTAACTAATCAACCAACCAAACAAAAAATGCTCCAAAACTCTCAAATTTCTCCTCTGTGTGTGTTAGGTATTGTGTCACAGTGACAAGGAAAGTGACTAAGACATTTGGTCCCTGGTTTGGTGCTATTGGAAAGTGGTAGAAACTTTAAGAGGAGAGGTCTAGTGGGAGGTCTTTAGGTCATTTGAGGTGTGTTCTGAGAGGGAACTATAGGATATCAACTTCTTCTCTCTTCTCTCTTTTTTTACTTTCTGATCATGAAGTGAGCAATTCTGCTCTGTCCTCCCATGACCATGCCATGGACCCAAAACAAAAGTACTAGTCAAGCATGGACTGAAACATGAACCACTATGAACACGGATGTAAACTCACAACACTGTGAACAAAAGTTAACCTTTACTTTTTTATAAGATTATTATCTTAGGTATTTTGATACAGTAAAGGACAGCTGAATAACACAGTTTTAATTCTCAGCACTTTAAGTATGCTTCCCTGGCAGCAAAATGAGCATTATACTGGTAGGTTAGGGGGATGGATAAGTGTCACAAAGATATTGTATATCCAGCATAATGTGTTTTTAAAAATACGTCCTGACACCAAGGATTTTCTTTTCTGGTGATGAACAAGAAACAGGTTCATTTACTTGCATTTGTAAAGGAGAATGATAATACATTTTTGTTTTTATAGGTTTATTTTGAGGAGCAAGTGAATTATAATAATATCTATGAGAGCATAAGAGAAATGGAAGGCAGCAGTTAAAATGATTTGACAGTTTTCAGTTGAATAGAAAATTGAAACGAAGGGAAGTAAACTAGAAAATTAAAGCTGATTTCTCCTTTTAATATTTTAATGGCTTTTTTCCCCAAAATCTAAAATATGGAGTTTCCAACAACTTAGTTTTTATCATGTTTTCTGATTAATGAGAAAGCCTTCTTGAAACCTAACATAATCTCAGTTTGGGTTAGGTAGCCATCTGCTCCTGACTTGGCCATATGGAGGCTGAGGCTGACCCAGTGTTGAACTAAAGAGAGCCAGCAATATTAGTATATTTCTCTCCATCAGTAATTGTAAGGTCCATTCCTGCAGATTTGGAGGGATTCTCTTTAGACTACTTCATATTTGATCATTTTTTTCTTAAGTATTCAATATGATCTCAAAATGATTATGTATTCTCTATTTGTTGAGTACAATGTTGTGTATAAAAAATTAGATAAATCTGTGTTTTTAGTGTTGATGTTCTTACTAAATGTATTTTAATATATGTGCTGCTGAAACGAGTATGTCTTACTAAATATATACTTCCTACCTAGTGATAACTTTTGAGAAAAGTTAAACAAAATCTATGATGGTAAATACACAAATTTGTTTTATATATTTTGAAATTACAATATTAAGTACCTATAAGTTCAAAATTGATATAGCTTCTTATTCACCATTCTATCTAGTGTCAAGTTAAGTCCTACTTTCTTCCTACTAAGATTTTTTCTTTATGTTTTTCCTGTTATTAATTCTTTTATTACATACCTAGCATATCTTTTATTTTAGCTTATGTGTGCCATTATGTTTTAGATGTACCTTATTATAAATAGCCTGTCTAGCTTTTGTTTTTCATCCATTCAATACAAACAGATTTATTTATCTATTAAAGCCAGCAATTAAAGCATAGCTTACTTGTATATTTAGCTTTAATTTTTACTTTCTTCCTGTTTACACATACATTTTTAGTTTTTTCTCTTTTATTACTCATCTCATGCTCCCATTCGCCATTGCTTTGATCTTTTACATTGCTGATGAAGTGTTTTCTACAAGGGTAATAGTCTTTGATTTGCTTGGAATAGAGTAAATAATAATAAATACATGTCATATGGAGTAACATTCACTACATATTTGAGAGTTGTTGCTGTGCATCTAATAATACACAGTGAATATATTGCTTTACACTCTGCTCACAGTGAAGAGAGGTAAACTAGGGAAATCTTCTAATACTTTATCTAGTGTGTTATCCTCAGAACTTGGCTGATTCTCCTTCTCTTATCTTATGTTTTTTAATCAGCAGCATTTAAAAAAGAAGCCTAGATTAGTGTTGACAGAGGTTTCAAGAGGTAGCACAAGTGGAGCTTTCATATATCAAGCCATAAGACCCAATATACACAATTTTGTGAAGAGTTTTAAAGGGATTTTTCCCCTTTTCATTTGTGTGACTGCTTTTGTCCTGTGACATGCATCTTCAGCTGACTTTTGAAAGCCTGCTGTTTTGGAGGTCATAATTTTAACTGATGGGCCTATAATTAGTAAGTGCACATTAAGTGCTCTGTCCCGAGGATTTCTGTGGGGTGGCAGAGAATGTTCTTAGCAGCTGCCAGGGTGATAACAGTTCTGCAAAATGGAATGGCTCCAAAAGTAGCCAAAGGATGTTATAAAGATTAAAAGCAAGAAAACAAAAAACCACCAGCAGTAGTTGGAAGGCAGCTATAGTAAGGAAGAAAACAGTGTGATGGCCCCCTTGATGCCAAATCTAAGGATTTTTACACTTAGTATTTCTGTAGTGTTGAAAGCCTGGTATTCTCCCAGTTTTCCTCTCACCCTGTCTTTACTGGCTTTTCGTCATCCTGATTCTTGGCTACAGGTGTTTTCCAAGTGCTGATCTGGAGTTCTCTCTCTTCCCTGAACTTCCCCCACAAGGAACATTCCATTCAGATGACTTCAAATATAAGGTTTATGTTGATGACTCCAGATCCACAACTCTGGCTTCTACCCAAACTACAGGCCTACATTTTTAATTCCTGTTGAGCACTTTTCCCTAGAGGAACCCCAGAGCCTTAGCCCACTACATCTGAAACCAAGCTCAAACTTTTCCTTAAAAACAGCTCTTGTATCCTATGACCCACCAGTTCCACTTCTCTATATGAAGGCCAAAAGATATGTATATTCAGTGTATCAGAAGATATCTATATCTATATCTATATCTATATAGATATATATATATGCATTTGTAGAATATGATACGTAAAGACCAAATTGATTTTCTCTCAGAAAAGTAAAGTTGACTCAAAATTAGAAAATCAAATAGTGTAATTTATCATATAACAGAGCAAGGGAAAATAATCACATGATTATTTCAATAGATGTAGACTTTATGTGATAATATTAAATAAGCATTAATGATAATCATTTAGAGAATTAGGAGAAGAAGAGAACTTCTTCACTTTCCAAAAGTCCTAGTTTATATTAACTGACAAAATGTTGACAAATTTCCCTTGGAGATTAGGAACAAAAGAAGGATGCTATTCAACATTGTGAATGCTATTCTGTGGCCATTATACGAGACAAGGAAAAAGAAATATCCTAACAATGGGAAAGAAAGAAATAGAAAACGGTCATTATTTTAAGATGACCTGACTATTTTATTAGTAAATACAAATGATCTGACATGTAAACTACTAGATTAATAAGAGAATTTAGCACAGTCCTCTAGTGTAAAGCTTTAATATCTCAAAACTCAATATATTTCTCCATACCAGCAACAAACAAAATGAAATTAATATCAAATACCTAAGAATAAATCTAATTAAGTATGAGTAAGACCTTCAGAAAGAAATAATCAAACCTTATTTTAAGACATTAAAGGAATGTTGAAAAGGGTAGATATACCAAGGTAAATATGAGGAAAAAAATGACAATTCTTAATAAATTTATCTCAAAATTCAATGCAATTCTAATGCATTTTTGATAGAACCTGACAGACTGATTTTAAAATATATAAGGAAATGCAAAAACCAAGAATGGTTACTACTCTTTTCAAGCAGGAGAACAAGAAAGAAGGCCTTGATTCCCTATATAACAAGACTGTCTGTCACAGGTACATAATAATTAAGACAGCATATGGCCAGATATGGCAGGGCATGCTGCAATTCCTTCATTTTGGGAGACTGAGGCAGGAGGATCACAAGTGTGAGACCACCTGGTGAGACATTGTCTCAAAATGAAAAATAAACAAAAGGGGGTTGGGGATGTTACCTCAGTGGAAAGGCCCTGGGTTCAATCCCCAGTACTACATAAAAGACAGGATATTATTTTTTCAAGTAGACCAAAAGAATATAATTGTAGGGAGCGGCATGATAGCCTCACTGCTGCCGCCCCATCCCACCTTCCTGTGAGCATTTGGTACGTCTGCCTACATTGCCCATGATCCTCTCTGCCTGGCCGGACATGACTGCGACCTATCTGGTCTCTCCACAACATCTCTGCCTGATGACATACTTCCTCCCTCCTTCACTCCCACCAAAGAGTTGAGCCCGCCCAACTGTTGCTTAGATACTCCCGCCAAAAGAGTTAATACCACCCATAGTTGCCTAG
>PVJX010040473.1:0-15181 GCA_004027295.1 Dolichotis patagonum | reverse complement strand
CACATGGCTTACTGTACAGTTAAGTAGAGCTATCTATTGATTTTTCTTAGTTGAATACAACTTTGGATGCTGTTATCAAATAAAAATAAGTTTTGTATTAGCAAATGCCACATTATTTTAGTTCTGGCCCCAGTGGATTCTCTTTACTAAAACCATTTATGACTCTTGTTTAAATAATGTGCTTACATTTTTACAAGGAGTTTATGACAATATGAGTTATAAATTTCCTAATAGGGTTTGATCTTCAATATTTTCACTATAGTCCTGTTTTGAGGTACTGTAAAATACCAGTGTTGTGTATTAGTACCACTTCTACAAGTGGGAAAGCACCACAGCTGTCAGTAGTGTCTGAATGGTATGCATTTATTTACTGACATCATATCCCTAAAAATTAGGTCTCCTCATTTCTTTTTCATCACTTAAGGGGAGAAAGGGGCTAGGAGTAGCTCAGTGGTGGAATGTTTTCTTAGTATGCACAAAGCGCTGGGATCAATAATCAGCACTAAAGAAGCTACACAACTGATAGAGAAGTAAATAAAATTATTTAGTCAACAATACCAGTGGTCCAGTGGTTCAATGAATATTGTCTGTGGAAGGATAATGTAACTTGGTAGAAATATAGCCATTTATCTTGTAAAATGCTTTTTAAAATTGGGTTTACTTTGACTCAGTGAGTTTTCCCTTCCTAAGAAAATGTGAAAAATTGACATAAAATGTGCAAGATATTTCCCAGCATTACATGGCTTATTATAAGTTACTACTTTGCCACTAGTATTTATTAGACCACAAACTTCTGAAACTGGTTGGTTTTGACCTAGGCAACAAAAATATATTTAAGAAATGACTAGAAATGGTATTTGTTCCCTGTGATAAGTGAAATGAAAAATCACTCAAATTGTTTAACTCTTCTTTGAAAATTAGCTTGTTCCTATTTGCATGCATGTGCCTACCCCCCAGCATACACACAGTAGGAGTCTGTGTGAAATATATACAAATACTGATTCACTATTTAAATTGGATGCAAGAAGATGGCTTATTAAAAGTAGCACTCTAAAAGTACTGCATTGGTGTTTTCTTGATAACAAGTAGGAAAATATATGTTTATATCAGGAATAAATCAAGCTGTAGATTTTTGTGTTTTTTGAAATAATTCTCAGCTTGAATAAAAACTATTACTGCACTTGAGTCAATTTATTTGTAAAAACATGAAAGTCTGTCTTAAATGTACTGTAACCGAATTTTCAATAAAATATAATTTGCTTGCAGTTGCTTTTAAAATACATTTGTCTTTTATAAGTTTAAGTGGATTTGACAAATGTCATAACCAGAAATGACATTTGTGTAATATTCTCATAATAACAATTTAATCAGTCTTTATGGTTCATTGTCGTGTTGGAAGTTTATAATAAATACCCACAAGATTTAAGAGCAGAGGTTGATTAAAAATGAAATGATTCAAAGCATTGACCTGAACTTCCTAGAATGAATGTAAACTTAATAGTCAGTGGATGGTGCACCCATGATTTAATTTGCCACTTTGTTTTAATTTCAAAAATCTAAAAGAAAATATTTTAAATATCACCACAAATATGACATACTTGTCACCTCATATATGAGGTGACAGGTATGTCAGTTACCCTGATTTGAGCATTGCATGTGTACATGTATTGAAAAATGACATGGTTCCCTATAAGTATATAAACATTTTGTGCCATTTTTAAGAGAAAAAATAGAAACAGATTTTTGTATTAGAAGTTTAAAAATTCCAGTCCTTAAGAGTATTGTGCATTTTGCTTGAATTATTATACTGAAACAATGCTTTTGGAAAGCATTATAGTAACCTTATATCAAAGACAATACAGATATTTTACACTTTTATACCAGTAATTCTCTTCTTGTGAACTTTACATAAAGACCTCTCAAGACAGAAACTATGCCTACAGGTATGTCTGCACCATTATGTTTTAATAGGGAAATACTGGAAATGACCAAGTTGACAAGAGAACATTAAAGAGATGTAAATTAAAACAACACTGAGATTCCATCTCCAGAAACAATGGCTATCATCAAGAAATGAATAACAAATCCTGGAGGGGCTGTGGGGGAAAAGCAACCCTTCTTCACCTTTGTTGAAAGTGTAGACTGGTGCAACCACTATAGAAATCAGCATGGAGATTACTAAATAAGCTAGGATTAGAGTTCCTGTTTGACCCAGCTGTTCCCCTTTTGGGTATCTTCCCAGAAGAATTAAAAACATCATATTTCAGTGATACATGTATACCCCTGCTTACAGAAGCAGAGTTTGTAATGGCTAAATTTTGGAGACAATCCAAATGCCCATCAACTGAAGAATAGATAAAAAAGATACAATCTTTTTATACAATGGAGTACTACTCAGCCATAAGGAAGGATAAGTTTGAGGCTGGTAAGTGGATGCAACTTGAGACCATACTTATAAGTGAAATAAATCAGACTCCTGTAAACATTATATTGTCTACCTGGTCTGAGAAACAGAGTAAGGGCCAGAATGTAGAACAGATATTGTGAAATGGGGAAGAAAATGTTCAAAAGGAAAGGAACTAGGGGGAGAGAAAGGGGAAAGAAGGGAAGGGAAAAAATGCAAGATAAGTTATACTACTAGTTTGTTAAAGTTCAATGAAAAGAAAAATTTGTGCTAATATCATTTGGAGAATTGTTTGTGCCCAAATCTTATACTCTATGTAACTATGCAGTGTATTAACTATTCTTACTATTGTATTAACAATTGTTTTTCTATTATTTTGTTATGAATTTTTTCCCATTAAAAAATAGAGATCATAAATTAATATTTAACCAAGAATACAATGAACGTTATATTAAACTTATACTGAAAATTAGTAATTTGGGAAATAATGTGTGAAGTTGATTTTTACAGCTCTGTAAAAATATGACAGTTGTACAAGGAGGTATGCAGAAAAAGTTGTGATAGGGTCCTATTTATAGTGCATTCTACTCGTAAGTGTTAGGTTAAAAAATGAGTTTTACTGTTTTAAGGAGATTTGTGAGAAGAATAAAGGGAAATGGTTTGAGGGAGGGAATGGAGTTTTAAAACCTTATTAGTGCTGCACGGATAGTTCAGGTAGAGCCCATGCTTTGCATGTGTGAGGGCCTGGATTCAAGTCCCAAAGCCAAAAGCAAAATGAAACAAGAACAACAAAAAGTTTGTAAGCAGTGCATCCTTCTGACAAGCAATAGAAGGCATATGGAGATCTATGTATGAGGTAAGGTGGTACTGTGTACATAGAGATGTAACTACAATGGAAAATTACATGGGATACTTCCTAGAAGAAAAACATGGTGTCTTAGCTTTCTGTTGCTGAGCCAAAATGTCTGGCAATCATAACTTAAAAGGAATTGGGGGTTATTCTGGCTCATTTCAGTAAGTTCCGTCCATGGTTGGTTGGTTTCACATCAGAAGCCTCATGCCAGAAGAGCGTGGGACACGAAAGCTGCTCACTTCATGGCAAACAGGAAGCCGAGAGAGAAGGGAACAGTTGGTCGTCAGTGACCATCCTCCAACTGGGCCCCCCTCCTAACAGCGCATTCAGTTCTGCTCATCAGTGGATTAATTCACTGGGAAATATAGTGCCCCTATGATTCAATCACCTTTCAAAACCTCTAGCCCTAAACCCACGAGACTTTCTGGGGGCATTTTAGAACTAAACCGTAACATGTGCATACTCTGTAAAATTTAGTTTTTCAAACACAAAGCTTTTGAGCAGTTACATATAATTGTATGCATGCGCCCCGAATCTTGTACACAGAACACTGTTGCTCACATTTCATGAGATCCATGGACTCTAGGAGAAGGGTTTTTCGGGCAGGTTGTGCATCAGTTACATGAGAAACAATATTGTCTGTTTCCCTGTAAAGGTAAATTTGATGGCTTGAAATGATGTGAGGAAATTGGAGCTTTCGGTTCTCACAGTTTTCTGGTGCCATAAAAAAGGAACAGGCTAGTAACTGATGACAGTCTGCTTCTCAAACTAATGCTCGTGTGCTAGTCTTACCGAGGGATAAGGAAGTAATTTGTTATTCTAGTCTGGATTTTGATCTGTGCCAAAGGACGGGCATTGACCATTGAACACCTGACATGTACTCACTCGGTGGAAAAGATGTGCGGTGGTCAACTGAGGTTGAGCAGGTCCAAAGAAGAAAAAAGTTGACAGGGCAAAAACAAAAGCAGTAGAGGACTTTTCACCTGAACCTGTACAACTCCACTTATCTTTGCAGCCACAATACCCAACAGCTCCACAGGAACACTGAAGCTGTGTGAAAAATCTGATCTTGTCACCGTTTTTGGTTACATTTCCCAATCTTGGAAGCACAAAGATGAAGCTCCTTACTGTGAGCACTGCCCGTGCTCACTCCACAGGTCAAATCAACATCAAGCTGTTCAGGGCACTCCAAACACGGGACGTGTTCTGTGTGTCATCTGTGTATTTCCGTTGCTTCCTCACGTTACAACTAGTCTTCTATTCCCTCTCCCATTTTATCCCCGCCCCGGCAGTCCTTAGTTGTTAAGATTCAGTTTAGGTGTCTATTCTACTGTGAAGGCTTCCTTTATATTCGCACCACTACCCAGGTGAGTTGTGTTTTTCATTTTGTTTGCTTCATATTTCCTTATCATCTTTGGAGAAGATAAACTCCAGAGGGGGTAATTTTGTCAGTTAACTTTAGAATTTAAAAGAACGTTAGTCACATGGTAGATATGCAGTAAAAATTGTTGAATGAATGAACTGACTTTTTTAAAAAAACAAAAGCCTGTATTAGGGCTCTAGTACTTAATAAAATTTTCAATTGCAAGGGTGAAGTCATACTATTTGTATCGTCACCTTTGCTCTGTATATGTTTGTTGAATGAATGTGCATGACCCCCTTTCCCACTTTTTATGCTAGTTTGGAAAGCTACAATATTGTAAAGTAAAGACAACCAAGTCTCAATGTATTACAGAAAATATCAGAAGATATTGGCTAATCATCACAGGTAGGTGGGAGAGAAAAATTCTGGTATTCTGTTACACAGAAGGTAATTATGTCACGTATAATTCAAAATAGCTAGAAAACAGGGAATGTTTTTGTAACAAAGGCATGATAAATTATTAAGATAATGGAAAATCTAAATACATTAGTTGATCAATACAGTAAGACTCTAGCTTAGGAATGAATTCCATGCTGGGAGAAGTTCATAAATCATATTCATTTGTAATCTGACAGAGTGAGTCTTCTACAGTACACCTGTGAATTTGATAAAATGCACCTGTCAAAGTTCGCAACTTGATTATTTTTAAGTCAGGGACTTACTGTACTTAGTATACTGAAACATCACGCTCTACCCCATAAAAGTGCACAACTATTAACTGTCAATAAAAATAATAGTAGGTTTATAGCTAGTGGTAGCGACACACTGTGCTCCAGAGATTCGCTAATAATCTACCATAATGATACTGATTACAATTTTGTACTTAGAGAACTACTGAGAATTTTAACTATGGTCACCTCATAGCACCTGAGTGTACTTTTTTGCACATTCTGAAAAAGAGAGGGGGCAGAGAGCACAAAACAGTCCTGGTTGGCTGAGGGAAATGGGAAATGTGGTAGTATGAGCCCAGATGGGAAATTTTTTTCAAAACATTGATACTACTAGTAAAAATCATTTCTATCGTTTCAAATTCATGGTTTGTCTCAGCAATATCTTTCATTATCTTGGAAAGCCAGAATGTATCACTCCGGGATTAACTTTTGTCAATTCTCAATGGCCAGGATAAGGTGTTAGGATTAAAACGAAGTAAAACAGAAAGCAAACTGGTGCTAATGCCTCCGTCAATGAGGGACTTGACTCACTCCTTGTATTTGATGCTTTTCTTTTGTTAGAGAAAGCAAAGCAATGAAATCGCCTTAAACTGTGTAAAAACCACACCAAGATGCTGGAACAGAACATGAAGAATTTCTCTCCAGAACAGAATACAATGGAAGTGTAGGTTAGAAATTTGTTAGTACCTCCAAGGGGCAGCATTCAAACTTCCAGGATTCAGTGAGATTTGGGGCTTTAGGACTCAGTCATAGATCTCTCCATAATTCCGGACCCATGTGTGAGCTGAATATTCAGAATTTCCAGATGGACCCACCACATACGTGCTGCTATTTTCAGTGACTATAATTGTAACTTTGAATACTCTAATTTAGCAGCAGTAAAGAGGTGTATGTAGAACCCAGTGTTTTAGTTGTTGAAAAAGCTTAGTAAAAGTTTAGGAATAAGATCAGCTCTCTTCCACTAATGTAAAACAATTGTGCTTACCGTTAATAATATATTCAGTTTTTATAATTTATCTATGCATCATTACTCTTTCTGTTCACCTTAAGTTAGTGGTCCAAGAGTACAACAAACAAGCACTATGTGGTTGAAAGATAATGGAACTTTGAGACACTGGCGAGGGATTGCTTGTGGGATGAATGGATGCAGACATTTTCTAGGGTACACAAGGTCTGAATGTGGTATAAGGTCCTCCTGAAGTGGTTTTTCAGTGTTGTATCCCTGGAAAATTTGAAATGTGTTAATTATGGGTGCAAAAGTGGGAGTATTACAAATCCTAGAGTTTGCATTTGCTGAAACAATGACCATGAGAATGGAGAGTTTTCTGAGACTCTTAATACATGAAGACTATAAATGATCTCAGTGTAAAATAAATTGCATCATCAATCAGCTTTTCAATTAAATTTGAGACACCAATAGAAAGGAAGTGGATCGGGAGAACTTTATATCAAATAAGGCAAACAATTTTTCTTCTAGACAAGATTCACTTCTCAAAATTTCAACCCTAGATAGCCCCAAAACTTTGTATGTCAAAATGGTATTTTGCCCATCTGTCTCAATGATTATTCTGATACAGCTTTCAGAAAAGAGGAAATGGGAAAATAATCTTTGCATGAGTTTGGGATTTGGAAATATTGCAAGAGCAAGAAAGAGGAAAGATGTCGCTAACACTAAACCTGACACTGCTATACTACATTGTTAAGTCTCATTTTCAAAATTGATTGACGCCATGAAATTTCATTGTGATAAGTACAACTGATAGTAGAAGAGGTCATTCTAAAGCTTTAATAAGTAGCATGTCTCAGGAACTTCATAATAGTCATTAAAAATTAACACAAAATCAAACATTTATCTGAAGAAAGAGACTCCATAAAAATTATAGGGTATTATTTTATGACAGTTTTCACCATCAACTGCTCAGTTGTCTGTTTACAGTTTGAACAATATCAAATCTGAAAGGTCCTTGCATGATCATTTTGTTCACATTTATGTTCCCTTATTTCTGGAAAGTTCCAGGGTCAGAAGGTGATTTTCATGATGGAAAGCTCTCCTGTTAATAACTCCTGTTTGTGGAAGCAGTGTAGTGCAAGGAAAAAGAGATGGAGGTTCTTAGGCTCACTGACATCGGTTTCTCACCTGTGACTTTGCTTCCACAGCCTGGCTGTAATCGTGTATAGCCCCTCCACGTTGTAGGTTCCTTCTTGATTTTTCCTCTTATACCTTGTGTATCTGTTAGACTCCAGTAATCAAGGTCAAATGCAGAGAGTGAGCAATCTAAGAATTATTCCTGGTTAGCCCAACAGCCACTTCAGTTGCAACCTACGCATTAGTGTCACAAAATTCAGCAATATTTAAGAGCACTTGATTCCTATAAAAATGAGAAAAAACAAAAGTAAAGATAAAAATTTTTTTTAGTTTATAAGGTCATAGTATTTTTTACTTTCTGTACCTAAACTAAGAAACATAATAAATAAATTAATAAGACTCCCACTATTACTTTCATGTTTGAGCACATGGAGCAATGACAATGGGAATTTCTCTTTTAGGTATTTTATAAAGACAACTATCTTTATATGACATCTCATGCTCTCTCTTAATATATTGGGCCTAGGATAGATGAACAGTAACAATGAATATAAGACACACAACACACACACACATATATATGACTTTTTATAGGCAGTATCACAACCATATGATTGAGTCATTATCATTATCATTATTTAAGTTTTCAAAAGAGGAAACTGAGACTTAAGGCCCAAGGAGGCAAGACCAGTAAGTGGTGCAGCCAGGAGGAATGGCCCAATCTGAACAACACTAAACTCCATGCCCTTAAGCAACGTATTACTTATTATATCCAATTGGTTTTCTGTGCAAGAAGATGACTCTGAACAGTTAAAGATCAAATTAATTATCATCCTATGGCATTATTCAACTTTAATGATAATGGCTCTTGGCATTTTTTCAAAAGTCAGACAATGAAGTAGCAACTTCTATGGGTGATTATGTAGATACGTCCAGGATAGTCTAATCTTCTTTTAAAATGTCAGGAGACAGAAGAAAGGAGACAGGCTCAAAGCAGAGCAGGTCAAATGTAAAAAATAATTTCCCAAGAGTATAATGAGTGTAGAAATGTTTTACTGAGAGCTGGAATATGTTAAGATGTCTTCAAAAGGTTGAAACATTTCAGCCCTAGAGCAATAGAAATTGGTTAAATTACTTCTGAAAGTCTTCAAATATTTTCATTAATACAGAAATTCCAAACCAAAATTCAGAAACTTGAAAACACATATTTCAAATCTTTGTTACTAAACAGTACCATATCTCTCTGAAGATGAGAATTGTTTAGATAATTTAATTTTGAGAACTTTTTTTGCAAATTAAGAACTATAAAAATACAAATACTATTAGATTATTTCAATAGGTGCCATAAAAATACTTGTTGAAATTAAACAAGTTTTCTTGATAAAAACTTTCAACAAACTAGGAGTCAATGAGAACTTCCTCAAAATTATAAAGAGCCTGTGTAGAAATCTACAGGTAAATCATGTTTAATGTGTAAAATCTGAATCCCTTCTCTTAAGATCAGGAACAAGGTAAGGATGTCTGTTCTCACTAGTTCTGTTTAACATTGACCTGGGGGTTCTAATGAGGGCTGTTGGTCAAATGCTATAAATTTAATGTTTCTCATGTGTTTCCTCCCAAATGTCTACATTGAGGCCTAAATCTTCATCTCATTAAGACGCATGAGGACAACTACCTTGGCTTATTAACTTGGTTATCAGTACCTGGCATACATTAGACATTCAATGGTATTTTTGTATTAATAAGTGATTGAACGAATGGGGTAAAGCATAACCCTTATCATTCTCCCATATGAACTACCCCAATATGCAATCTAAAAGTAAACATTGTGCTGTCTTTGTAACTACAGTTTTATAGCTTTTGTAGTGATAGACGCTTGGCTTTTGTACTACCAGAGCCCACCCAGTGTAGCTGGGCAAGTTGCTCACTGCACAGTGTTAGGGGGCATTATGTGCATCCATGAGCAACTCTGGAATGGCCATTGCCACATTACTCACTAGACTATTCACTAGTTCTTTTACATGTCTTTAATTGCACATAATAGAAATGCAATCCAAATTGGGATTAAACAAGAAAGGGGGTTTGATGGTCTGTGTGCCCGAAAGTGGAGGGCTAGATCAGCACTGTGTGTCCTTCAGCTCCACAGTGCTATTAGTAAGGTTGCACTTTCTTCTTGCTTCTCTCCTCTGCCCTCCAGAGTTCAAGGGGATCCCACCAGACCTGAGGCTGCCTGCCCTCTAATTCAGGGCTTGCAGGAGAAAAGGCACAGCTTCTGGCCCAGCACTTCAGCAGGAGTCCTTACTGGTCCAAACTAAAGTGCGAAGAGTCTCCAGGTTTTTGTGCTTCTCAGCTGAGGTTACCCAGGCTTCCTGAGGTGGGGTCAGTAGTGTAAGGACAGGGTTGCAAGGACAGTGGTGGAGACTGCAGTTCTGTTATCAAAGCAGCAAAGCCACATGGGGCCTCTTAGAAACCATACATGTGTATAAGTCACCCTGTGGGCACCACATGGGAACCATGAGGGTAGGCGGGACTGTAGATCTGGCATGGTTTAACAAACCAGTTATAATTAAAATCCAGCTGTGAATTTTGTGAGTATTTCTTTCTTAAGTATGGTCACTAGGTGATGAGGACCTGTCACGTTGTAGTCAGAAGTGAAATCTATATTTTTGGGATCACATCTGAAATTGCACTCTGGCTGCCTATGAAATCTGCCCTTGGCTTGATGGTTTGCTTCTAAGCTTTGGGTAACTTGGCTGAGAAAGTGGAAGAAAAGAACTCTGTTCATGCTTTGCTGTCTGTTTCTAGTTGGCTGATTCATATTTTCCAGATAGAAAGTGCAACATGACATTCGGCTTTTGTGAACCAAAGAAGTACCTGAGGAGATCTCAGCAGTCAGAAATTCTGCCAAATGCTGGCAATATCTTGGCTTTGGGAAAGAAAATCAGATCTTGGGGAGGCATCCCTCAAAGCAGAAGCCTGCATGACCTGCTACTCTCCTGTTTGCTTTGAGCTATTATTCCGTGCCAGGGGAGGATGCCACGTCATGACACCTGGGGTGTAGGGAAGATAATAAATATATAGAAAGGGGGAAAGGGAAAGAAAGAATAGTTGGACACATGTGTTCTTGCGCACATACCTGTGTTGTGTTTGTGTGTATGGAGCAGTAGAGATGAATTGGTATATGACCAGTCAGGAGCTACCTCTAGTTGCCTTCCAGAGTATTCCCTGTCCCATGTGGCCCATTACTCCTTTGCTGCATCTGTCTTAAGAATCTAGCCAGCAGATTGGAGTCACTTGGACATTAAGCAAGCAGGGCACACAAAGCAGGCTGCTGCACAGTGCCCACATAGAGATGTTCCTGTGGCACTTGCCACAAAGCCAGCAGTGGGTCCTGGCAAGTCTTCCCTGAGAGTTCCACAGTGCCTTGGGCCATGCTCCTACAGATGCCTGCAGAAGAGTTAGTTTGGGCTTGTTTTGCAGGCGTGGAACTTGCTCCCTTTACTGGAGGTCAGTCTTTTGAATTTGCACAGCGTACAGGACAGTGCCAGGCAGCTAATCACTCAACCATGGGTTTTAGCTGTACTTATATTTATTTGTGTGTTTGTTTTCAGTACTAAAGATTGAACCTAGGGCCTTTGCACTCCGTTCTTTTTCTTCTCATTTTTCTTCTGCTTTTTTATTTTGAGACAGGGTCTTACTAAACTAATTTTCCCAGGCTAGGCTTAAACTTGTGATCCTCCTGCCTCTGCCTCACAGAGTGCTGGCATTACAGGCATGCACCCCTGCCTTGCATGGTCTCTGCAGTTCTGCTCCATTCCTTTCTTTGCAAATCACTTTCTCCATAGGCCTGTGAATTCAACATACAAGGGACTTAACAAGGCCTTACAATGCTAACATCCATGACCTTCAGAACACTTTTCCATTTAAATTAAGGAATGAGTAGGGGGTGTAGAAGAGAGTAGTGGCATAAATGTTGCCACTTAAGCCCATTCCTCCAAGGGGACTATGGAGTAGGGTACAGTATGATTTGGGCAGGACTGTACCAAAGACGAACTTCCCATTTATCCAAAACTCTAATTTATATGGTTGACCTCTCCGCTGTATCTGGCAGTGCTTCATGGTGGCATCTGAAGGAGTCTGCTATAGGGCTAGATAAATGATGGTGATTAATGAGAATCTTTTTATTCTTTCAGCTCAGGATTAAAATAGCAGCTTTGCCATTTGTAACAAATGCACATTATGTAATCTTTTGAACATGAGCTCCTAAATGGGAATAATTAGCTTATTAAATAGAAATGAAATAATTAAATAAGATAAATTAGTTGCAGCCCAACTTGCTCAAAAATAAACATATGAAACAAAGTGAAAAATCCAGCTAATAGGAGTGTGCTACAGAGCTGATGCTCTCTGAGCCCAGATTGGAGATGGTATCAGGTAAAGTAAGCACGGTTCCTGGTGAACACTACAGACTCAGTGAATTTTAGTTCTATTAGAAGCTTCATCTTCCCCTTGCTTTTCTGTATCCCTATATGACAAACCATTCCCATGTCTGTCCCCTTTATTTTTTTCCCAGAGTCTTCTAATCTGAAATCAGAGAGATAGGAATTAATTATAAAGTACATTTAATGAATCTTTGAAATGATGATAACTATGTTTTCAAAAAAAGCAGATAAAAAATTCATTTTTAGTCATTATGATATTTTATGTGCAATAGCTATAAACTACAAAATACTTTGCTTTACTTTATAGATATTGTAAGAATCCATACTGTATAATTTTTGAAGTTTTGTGTGCTCTGGTTGTTTGGAGATCTACTTGAGGAAAGGTTTTCAGCAGTAGCAGCTACTGCTATGATTAAAATTGGTAAGCAATGCAATGTGTAAAAAAAGAGGGTAAGCACCTTCCTCCGGCGTGAGCCAAGAGGAGAACCAGAGAGCGGCCCCGAAATCTGGCCACGGCCATGGTGGAACCCAGGAGCCTGCACAAAGAAGCAGTCCGCCCACCCTCTTGATAAGTGCCTTCCTCTGGTGTGAGCCAGGAGGAGACCAAGTAGTGTCTCTTGAGCCTACTGGTAACAAACATCCCAACCCCCTAACCCCCACCTCCTCACCCCCATTAGCAACTGGGGACAGAGGTCTGAGCATCTCTTGGCAGGATGACTCTATGCAACATAGCAAATATAGGGGGTCTCCTCTATCTTTGCTTTGAAAGCAAGTGTTGTTTTCAGTTTTGTTTTCATTATGATTAATTGCTTTACTCTATTCAATATTCTCTTTTGATTGATTTTATAATGTTGTGTCTTTGGTTTGATTTTGCTATACTTAATTGACTGAACAACTATTGTGAAGATAATGAGATATAGGATGGTATCTATTACTGTTATCCCGGTAACCTGCTGTGAAGTTCTGTACCAAAGTCACTGCACTGTCTCAATTGGCTTTGTTCTGTCTTGTTCTGTTGTATTTCTACTACCTTCAAAATAAAAAATAAATAAATAAATAAATAAATAAATAAAGGAGCAGCCGTGGAAGCCCTAAGACGTGGACTTGAACAAGGGACTTAGAGAGGTTATTCCTGGGACAGCTTTTAAAATCTAAGCAAACAGGCTGCAAGGTGAGAAACCTTACATTTCATCCTCTGATTGCTAAGAGAAGGGCGGCAGTTTGGCTGGAGATTAGGGACAACTGAGAGCAGGACTAGCTCCCTTTGTCTTAAGCTTGTGGTGAAAAAACAAGTTGTACTTAAAGTAACTGGTACTTAAAACAGAGGCTACAGAGCAAGCCCTATTGATAATGGCTATTATTATTATCATCTCTGTTTCTGACTTCATACCAAATTCTTTCTGTGGAAATTGATTTTTTTCTACAAAATAAGAAATACAGCTACTGATGCTTTAAGATTTATATGTTATCATGTTCTTCAGTGCAATAGACTTGTTTCATTTTTCTAAACGCAGTTAGAAAATTGCACTAGTGTTAGGGTGAAGCGTAAGCAAACCAACACATGTGGGGATTGAAGAACAGATCCAAATCAGTGGGTGAGCAAAGACAGCTTAATAACACTGTATTTAGGTGACCCTGATAACTAATGCTGATGCTGATGTTACTCAGCATCTGACAAAGAAAAAATTCTCTATAGTGGAAGATAAAATTACTATAGGGTTCAAAATATTATGCAAAAGAATGTTTTCATAACTGTATCTGGCACATAATCTATGATAACCAAGCATGTGGATAACATGAGACAATCAGAACAAATATGAGCAGAAATGACAGGTTCTAGAGACAGACAGGCAGGGGTTCTAAGTTCTAGAATTACTTGACACACATTGTTTTGGTTGTTGTTTTGGTTTGGTTTTTGGTACTGTGGATCAAACTCATGACCTCACACTTGCAAGTGCTTGAGCCACTGAACTAAATCCCCAGCCCATACATTTTAAAATAAACTATGCTTGTTAGGATCACAAAGATAGGAAAAGAAAACAAGTTTGAAATTTTCAGCTGCAAGATGGAAACAATCAAATGTTAACGATTTTCTGCTTTAAAGTGGAACAAAAAAACTAGCAATAGAGAAACATTTCCAACTAGAACAATTAGGAAACATGGATACATTTCAGACTACTTTAAGGCTAAAGCAGAGGGATTAGTAGGTTTAATACTCCAGGGTGAAAGGAGCTAAAAAAGGTGAGCTCACTTTCCTCCCATGCTTACCCAGAGGGAGGTGTCATTGTAAGTGTGGAGAGGAGGCTGAGAGTCTGGTGAAAAGTCCCATGTATAGTTTGGAAGTGTCACTGGAGGGCTCAAAGAAACCAGAAGAATGTTGACAAGAGATGTTTGGGCGTCAAGAAACCATAGGTAGTTTCTCTTTCAAGACAGGTACTGTCTATCACAGACACATGAAGTAGAAGGCTAATAAATCTACATGGGAAAACTTGAAAAGCAGGGTGTAGTTTTTCAGCAGTTTTATGTGTTTGGGGACTATGGGAAAATTGGCCCTGGAAATACACAAAGCTTAGCCACAAAACCCTAAAAATATAAAAGCCAATATTCCTAACTGGATGAAGATTACGGTATTCTATGTGCCCAATGGAGAGATAAACCCCTTCCAGAGGAAAGTTATATTATCTGGAGTTTCAACACAATCTTACCTACAATGTCTAACAATACATAAAATTTATTAGGCATGTCAAAGATGGCATCCTATGGGAAAAACTCAAAAGAAGGAAACCCACAGGTCATTACAATTATTACATTAAAACGATGACAATTTAAAAAGAAATGGAGAAAATACATGAGAAGTTCTGAATTTTCAGCAATGAATTGGAATATGAAAATAATTAAAGTAAAATTCTAGAAGTAATCCAAGGTTATAGCCTTAATGTTAGAGAAACCCCAAGAAAGATGCATTATTTGAAGTGACCATGGCCATTAATTTTCTTGTTAATGACTTCCAGATCAAATAAGCTCTACAAATTCAAGTATGATAAATAAAAAGACAACTCAAAATAAAACTGGTGACAATCTAAGAAGCAAATCAAGAAGAAAGAGAAAAATATATTTGTTCCCTTGAAAGGGAACAACTATATTAAAAATGAAAGTTGATTTTTCAACAAAAAACAATAAAAGTCAAAATAGGAAATTTTGCAGACCCAGAATAATTGTCAGCCTAGCATTCAATAGCTAATAAAAATGTCCTCTAAGGACAGAGACAGATATGGACAGAGACATTTTAGATATACGAAATT